>JAYMTL010000166.1:0-38989 GCA_036897445.1 Pelargonium tetragonum | reverse complement strand
ATAGCACACTCTCTCCTTCATTCTTATTAAGAGCAGTACCCCTTCCTCAAAGGGATAAAACAGAAGTTAACTTAGAAACCAAAGGTTCGAACTCTAGTATCAAATGTCATTTTACATAATAAAGGAAAGTTAAAGAAATTAAGATTAGACTTTTCTTCTTTAGTGTATACTGTAAAACTCAGTCGGGCACACTTACTAATCTAGCTTAAATGAAAAGAAGCTTCAAAAGTAGGGGGAAAGGTTGTCAGTTACTAGATATGAGATCCTTAAAGTAGAATCGTGTTCTGAATCTCATGAGAAAAACCCTGCGATATGCATGCAATATGTCTTTTTCCTTTTTCATAAAGAATACTGAAGAAAAGCTCTTTTATTGAAAGAGATGTGTTGCCATGGTTAGTTAGAAAGGAATAAATCTAATCAGAGTTTGTAGTGCTGAGAAAATTATTACGAATAAAGCTTCTTTTTCCTTTTCCTTAAAACGGGTCTCCTTTGACTTCGACTTTTTATATTTTAAGCAATCCAGAGAATTTAGAATAAAAAGCAGAATAAAGATATGAAATCCTAAACAAAGGTAATAAAGAAGTGTCAATACTAAAATTAGAATTTAGGAGCAGCTCTTGTCCTTTTGAAAGTAAGTAAAGCTGAGTAGGTCAAACGCACTCGCATTAAGTAAGCTTAAACTCTCTAATATTCCTTAATAGTTCTTGGGCGGTGCTTAAACTAAGATTGTAGTATTTTCCTAGTATCTTAAGAGTGTAGAGTTTTCTAACCAGGAATGGAGTGCTAATCTATTTATAGGGTATCCAAATTAAACAAAGTACTTACTATTAACTTTAGGACATCGAGAGTAGCTTAATAGGGGCTAAATATTCAAGGGAACCCCCTTTTAGGACAAAAGAGTTTGAAAAGACTAATAGGTAGAGCCTTAATTTATGATATGCAAATAGGGGATTCGTTAAATAAGCCGGTTTTTGCAAGGACACCCTTAACACACAAGTAAGTGCTGCTAATAGTCTTTAACCAATCCGGTCCGGTGTGACTACGAAAAATGTTCAAAAACCTTACTTTACTTCATTTTTTATCACAAGCAAGGGTCCCGCTTTTTATGAGCTGTTGAATAAAATCTGTTTTTATCCTGGGGGAGGCCCCTCTACCTTTTAGTATCTCCTGTGCTTGAAAATGGGAAAAGCCTGTTTAGAAAAGCTAAAATTTGATGTCTTTACTGTTGTCGAGCTATACAGGGGAGGTAGTCGGGTAATATTCTTGTATAAAAGAAAGTCGGGGAGTTAAATTTAAATATTAAAAGCTTCAGTAACTCCACCTCTCTTACTCTAATTTGTAATTGAAAAAGGTCCCTATAACTTAGGAGTTAGCTATCTTATACCTTGGCAACCCTAAAGGTAGTTGTAGATTTCCGGAATTTAAGAGACAGAAAAGTCCTCGGTGGGCTTTCAGGTTTACTTTAGTAACAAAAGACTTTGGATACGAAATAATAAAAATGAAGTCTTCCTTTATTCGGGTTTTTTTGCTAGTATGCCAAGGTTTCCCCTTTTAGAATTAGACTCTATTTTGATATTTTTATTTTAGGCTTCTCAATTAAAGATAGCGCCTACTTTTGGTATAACGTACAAGGCCTCTCGTTGTCCTCAATTATTATAATACAGTTAGTAAACTCGACTAGGAGTTCTCCAATTTGTGCTTTTTATACTTAGCAAAGAATTTCAGTAACTTTTTAAATACCCATAAGGGATCCGTTTTAGGTCCTCCCACTTCTTAGAAAGAAAACCCTCACTAAAAATCCCTCTAGTAAAGGGACTAAAACCCCTGTGAATCTCTCCTAAATTTAGGTGCAATCACATACTACTCATAATTATCCATATTTATATTACAATTCAATTTCTTATAAGAAAGTCTAGGACTAAATAAAAATGAGACTGCTTTATAAGCACCCCTTACCGCTTTAGAGGAACTCCTAACCAAATTATTCCCTGTATTTCTAGATTAGAGGACCCCTTAATAAAATGCTTGCCGAATAAGAAAATTAACCGCACCCTTATTTATATATCCTTATGTGTTAATTCCAGGGATTCGGGGAGGCTCCTACACTCTATTTTCCCTCATTCTTAGCCTTGTCCCTCTTCTTGATTTATCCTTACGCCGAAAAGTGAGAAACATAAAAGAAGCTTCTCCGAAATTTATAATATAATTAGTATCTTTTTAGCCCCGTCCTGATTATAGAGAAATAACCCTTGGTATCTCGTTTTTTATTTTAGATTAGACTTATTTTGCCCTCCTTTTAGGCCTGTATCTGGAACTAAGAAAGGCTGAAGCTCCTTTATTAAGACTCTCTAGTCTTATATCTATACTACTTAACTTTAACTGGAAAAACGGGGAGCTTGCTTATAAGAAAATATACTGAAGTACTTTTTTATCTCAATAAGGCTAAAACCCCAAAAAGGATAACCAAGCAGAAAACTTTTTCGAGAAAATGAGGAATAAAACTACTTACAAAAAGACTCCGTAACTCGTTATTAAACCTCTCGCTATGAGTGCTGTTCAATATATTCAATTTAAGACCCTTTATATAAAATAGAAAAGTCAGAAGCTAATCTGTATGTAAAACCGCGCCCTAGACTTCTTTTTCTTAATAGGGGCCCTCTAAACTCTGGTAGGTAACGAAATAAAGACCTATTCCAGGGGTCCCGTAGGATAAAAACTCTTCTTGTTTGCGTAGAGGGCATAGCCCCCTTGTTTTTTCTTATACTTCTCGAAGATTTATACACCTTAATTTAATAGCGAAGTTAAGACTTGTTTCTCCTTAAGCTAACCGAATACCTATATTGCTAGGCACTAAAACAAGGTCCTTAAAAATTTTGTAAGTACTTCTATAAAGGAAAAGGAACAATTTGAATACAATGAGGGCTAAAGAGTTTCCTTGCTAGACGACGGGTTTACTATATTTGTTAATAAAAAGCAAAGGATTTTTAAGTGTCAAGACCCCTTTAAGGTGTACTAAGAGCTCCCCCAGATTTAATTGGTTTTAGAAAAAGTCGGGTTTTTGCTTTCCAAGGATTTCTATTATAAGGAAGGGGAAGAAAATTGAACTAAAAAGCTTAGCTCTTACATCTGTTAGAAATGCTATAGTCAAAAGTCAAATATTTGCTTATATTAAAGCTAGTTAGGGATAAGCATATGGGCATAAATACACTGGAGTATGTGGTCTAACTAAAAGGCTTTTCAAAGGTTCGTTTATTTTATATAAAAATCTTGTCTATGCGAGCTCCGTAACTTTTTGGGGAATACCCCCGTCTGAGCTTAAAAGGCGGCTTTTAGGACACTCTTTACAGGCAAACCTTTAGAATAGAAAGAAGAATTTGCTTTTGGCCAGAGAATTGCTGCAGGACCTTGATATAAACGAAAACTCTTGGATTCTTCTATTTACTAACCCATAAATCTTAAATTAGCAATACATCTGAATACTTTAAGAAAGTCGAGGGTTATAGGACTCCTTCTTTATATTGAGGGAGCTTTTTAGGATATACTCTAATTTTGGGAATAGGGGCTAACTTGGGTTAAAAATAATATTTATAATTTTGGTTCGGAAAAGAGCTTTTAACCCGTATAAAGAGGGTATAGAAAACTCACGTAGACTCCGGCATTTCTAGTTTGACTTAATTACTTTTTTTATTAATGAGTCCTTGACTTTTAGTAGAAAAGCAGCTTGAGGGCTTGCTTTCCACTAGTACAAGCTAAAAAAACCAATTGAAATTCCTCCCGCTCAAGAGCCCTTGCCTAATATATAATATGCCGAAAACGCAAGAAAAACTCTACGTGTAAGACCGTAAAAGTGGGTTATAGCTTACGAAAAAGGCCATACAGAAGGCTCCTTGATTTATTACAAATTAACTCCAGCGGGGTTGGTTTTCCTTTCTTCTAAAAGGGGCAACCCAAAAAAGAAAAGAATTTGAGACCCATAAAGTTCTTAATTACGAAAACCCCATTATGACTCTTTTTAAAAGGTAGAGTGCATTCTTCGACCTTGCATTGAGCACTAACACTAAGTGACTTTAGGCCCCTAATTATATAGGATCTCTCGCCTAACTTATAACGAAAATCGGGTCTTAACTCAGTAAAGAACTTGGCTAGAGATTCCCTTGAAACTATACACGGGAAGGTTTTTCAAAGTAAGAATTCTAAACCTAATTTTATTTTGTAGAATATCTCTGATCTAATACAACTGAGACCGGATAAGAAAAAAAGGCGAAGGAAGGTCTTAGAATTGGAAATACTGGTATAAAGTCTTGTGAGTATCAATTTGAGATAGATCTAACCTAAGTAAATTTAACTGCGTTTGAACGACCTTTACTTAACAATGAAACTCGGTATAAATAAAGACGCAGTATAACAAACTACTTTGATTTGAATAGAAGTATTCTCTTAGATACTTAGTTAAAAGGATACACTATTCCGACTCGTTTTTACTGCAACACTAACTTCGAGACTCTTGGGGAGACTTTGATAATCTACAACTTTACTTATTAGACTCTGCAATTTATACTACAGACCGAGTTTTACTAAGGATACCCCAGTTCCTAATGGAGCATAAAAATTGCGCTTTGAGGGAAAAGAAAAATAAGGACTTCCTTAGCGCTACCCCCCTTTGGGAAGTTATAGGAACCCTATATAGTTGCCTCTAGTCCCATTAGAGCTAACCCTTTAAAACTGAGGTCAAACTATAAAAAGTCTTCCGTTTTCGCTTGAAAGACCCGCTCTTTAATTAGAAATAAAGCACCCGTTCCTGTATTATTGCTGAAAAGCTCCTATCACGTCAAGACTAGCTCTTGAAAGGTGAATATACCCAAATTGCTACTCTTACAAAGTATCCTGCCTTTTCTATATTTGTTTATTAGACAAAAGGGGTTCTGGAAAAGTTAACGTAAGAGTATAAGACTAAGTTTATTTCTAGATAAGGGCCCGGTTAAAAACTACTAGAATGTAGCCCGACTCCATACTAAGCAAAACTTAGTCATTGGATTCTTATAGGAATTCTTAAGTTTAAGGCATAAACTAGATCTCATACAAACTTCAGTTATGATATTAAAAAGTTAGGCTTTATAAAGTCTAAAATCCAAGTTCTAAAGCAAGAAAAGTCGCAGAAGGGGGTCCTGGCTAGGGTTTCCTTTAGATTTTATAAGGGTGCAAAACCTTTGTCGAATTGAGTTTGAGTTACTTACGGGACTACTAAACTGGTTAACCCGTGATAACTGCTTAAAGAAAACTTTAATTATTCCTGAGCTAGTAAAAACAAGGAGCGCAGTAAGTGTTGGATAATGTATGGAATTCCCTAAAAAGAAAAAAGGATAACCCAGGGAATACCTTTGAAAATCAACACAAAATCTATTTCTAATGCAGCGAATGGTTAAGACAGCCTTCTAATATCTAATCCGAAAGGAATTTCAAATAGAGGAATACCCCTTAACCTAAGGCAGAAAGTCCCTTCTCAAATCAAAAATGACAAGGATAACTTGTACAAAAAGAAAAAACTAATTCCTAAAATTCATTCTATTTTTATTATTCTTGAAATGATGGGAGGCTCCCTTAAAAACTTAAAAAGACTCGTTATAGAAGAAGATTTAGAACAATTAACAGCTTACTCGCTTTTGTACTAGATATCACACGAATTCCTTCCTTTTCTAGGGTCAAGGCCTTACTAATTGATAAAGAAAATTGTATTTAAATCGAGAAATCCCTTACGCTTTATAACTAGGCTGCTAACATTTTCATAGAATCTAAATTGTGGGCATGGTTTTAAGAATACAACCAGTTTTATACCCATAACTCAAAGAGAGTGTACCTCTTTTCCTGAAATACATACTAGAAAATCTTACTCCCTTAAAGTACTTTCAGTAACAGTCTAGAAAACGCGGCTTGAGCAGGACCCTTTACAATCCAGTGGAGTGAATAAAGTTAAAAGCCCCCTGGGAGTAGTATCTCCTTTAAGTAAGGCGGGTCTAGCTAAAAAAGCGGCAATAAATTACCTAATCTAACTAAGCTCTAAACTTTGCAGAACGAAAGTCTCCTTAAATGTTTGTCCTGCTCCATATCCAGCCAGCATTTGCTACTTGATCGACCTTCTTTACTCCTTTCTATACTTAATAAAGACAAAATACATAACAAAAAATAGACAGTGAGTCTTAAAAATTTTTAGTATAATTTATACGTAGAGCTCCGTTTCTATTACCAAAGGAAAATACGGAAAACTCAGTACACCAAAGCGCTTCTGGATTCGTATACCTTTTTGATCCTAAAAATCTAGCTAAAACCCTTTACTACGTATACTTTTTCCACGGGAGTCCTCCCATGATAAATTGAATTTGCACTTAAGTCCTGAAATCTAAGAAACAGAAGCTTTTACTTTGTTGAAATTTTCAAACTTATTGCAGGAGCTTCGTACAGAGTATTTGCTGCTTGGGTATTCTGAGAGCGGGGTTCGAACCTGCAGCATATCCATAAATGCATTTACGTTCTACGTTGAGACAGTGAATTGTTAGTTAGAGGGGTCCAACCGACCCACAGCTATCTATTTAATTAAACAAATATCTGTTTATAATCAAAATTAGGGCTTCTATTCATAGTAAGTAAGACTTTGTATAATTATTCTTGGAAGCCGCTATTTCACCTGGCTATATGTTACATATAGGGTTGTTTCCTTAGTAGTTAAACAGGGTCGCGCTAGTACGTTATTTTTTTTAGTCTTCTATGACCTTTTATATACCTAAAAAGGGAATTTTAGCATTTGTGTATGATTCTACTTTTTCTTGTGGGCTAGCTAGAGCATAGGTTGTGTGAATAAGGAATACTTATATATTATCTTGCTAATTGTAGAGAGTGGATACAATAGTATATATATATATATATATTTTTTCGGACTCTTGAATTGAATTTTAAAGCTTCTAACTTGTTGAATCCTCTTACAAAAAAGTGAAGTAAGATAAGGGGTGTTAGGGCAGGGGGGCCCTTCAAAGCAATACGGGATGTAAAGTGGAGTTTTTATCATTCTAGATTTAAAGGGTGAGATATCTTATTTTGACTATTTAAAAGGCTAAGTTGGGTTAAGAATTATAGGAGATTATAAAAGAGTAGAAGCCCCTTTTTTGTGTTTATGTATAGAGCTATTAATAGTTTATCAAACGGTAACTCATTTCTACATTGAATTTCTTTTGAAACCTTTTTGACTTACTCCCCTACTTTTGGAAAACTTATTGAGATAAGGTACAGAAGAGCAAGCGTAAGGAATACTTTTCATTATGAAATTCTCAGGTTTAGTCCGTGGAAACCCAAAAAGAAATTAGATTTAGGGTTTACAAACTTTTATCTGAATTTGTCAAAGTACAGTACCCCATGCACCCTGTTCCCTAGAGTTAGGAGTCTTAAAGTTAAATAAACAGGTATAAGCAAAAAACAGAAATAGATTAAAATACGGAAAATTCCGTAGCTACTAAGTAAGTACCTGGCCCTAATATATCAGTATTACCCCGGATCGATACTCGAATTTTAAATATAGGTATTAGTCAACACGAAACCTGAGCCAGTTTACTATAGAAAATGCTCGAAACGGAGCGGGTTTTAAGATTCAGATTTAGATCTATTTTATTAAATCAATTACCGACTTACAGCTCCAGATAAACTTTTAACAAACTAGAAATTCATTAAACATTTTCCTAAAGTTTCCTTCTAGGAACTTAAAATACTGACAGAACGAACCTCTAAAAAAGTCTAAATACCTTTCTGAATTAAGCAAACTCTCTATAGGAGTAGGAAGCAGCTCACCTTAAAGAGAATCCCTCATGAAGAAATTTGAAGTGCTACCTTGCTTTACTTACTAGAACTTACAAAGCCCGAATTCGTCAGTGAGAAGCAAAAGAAGTTCTTTACCTTCTTTATCTTTATTTTATTCTGACTTTTTTTAGCTAGTTTAAGGCCCACTTAAGACCAACAGCAAGATTTGTTACTATTCCAAATCTTATTGTTATATAGATATTCCCAGTACTTGTATTGATTAGTATTACTCTACCTTTACTTTTTATTAGTTTTTAGGAATGTAATATATATAGTAATAGACAGGGTTATGGGTTATAGTTTAATTGTTATAGGGAGTCACCTGAAGGAAGGTGTAAGAATAGTGTATTGATAGAACAGGAATACCTATAACCAACAGCAAAAAAGCCTTCTCTTAGTATAGGGTAAAAAATGACAAAAAAGTAGTTGGGATTAGGGTCCCTAAAAAACTTGTAAAAGGGTAGGTTCAGAGAGTCCTGTTTATCTTGTAAAGTTCACGTCAAATATCTTTTTAATTTCCATTAACATGCCGACTCTTATGATAGGGGGTTTCTATATACTATGCTATTAAAATTTAACAGTCTTTGCTTTTCGCGTACCGCACAAAGGCGGCAGGCATTAGTAGAATGAATGTGGTTGATGAGTCACATAAAATTCAGCTTTTACCTATAGCTCGTTTTTCTTTTACTGAAAGTTTGTTTCTTTTTGTATTATTATAAATATTAAAGATTTTCTACTTTGACTTGAAATCGCGGGGGCTCTATACCCAGTAATTGCAATTTCGCTTTGTTAAAGGGACCCCAAAAAAGAAAAAAATTCTTTAACCGCTTGTGGTTTTTATACCTATTAATAAGAGAATACGAAAAGCTTTTCTTTAAAAAATAAGGATTTTATAGCTTTGTAGCGAGCTTCGAGTTTTCCAAGAAAGTTAGAGTTTAGAGAATATAACTTCTGTTTCGTTAAAGAGCCAGGGGTGAGAGAAAAAGTAAGGCTATAGTTTTTCTAGGTTTAATAAGTGGATGGGATAAGGTTTTCTTGGGTATATACAGATTATTTTAGCGGATACTAGAAGGTTTTTCCTATAAAATTATAGGTAGAAGTTTTCTTCTATTAGTTCGGTTTAGATAAGCGTTCTGACGGAATACTAGTAAAGGGGCTCTTCTTTTCTAGATTCTGTGCCACCTTTTTTAAGAGATGCGTCAAAGTTTTCAGGAGGAGTTCCCTTTTTTATATTTAGGAACAAGTTGCTGGGGTTCTATTTTATTTCAAAGGATTTCTGTATTTCTATCTTGTTGCAGAGTCCTTCTATTTCGTAGTTATAATACTTAGGTGGGGCTTGTAAAGGAATAATCTCACTCTAAAGCTAAAGTAAGAGGGTTCCCTTCTATTTATTGATTTAAGCGGGATCTTACTAAAGGGGATTTTCGAGTTATAAAGTAATAACCTTTTATACTAGAGTGGTCCAGGTATAATTTGCTGCGTTAGGGGCTTTTCACTGAACAAGTTGTTATAAACTAAGTAACTAAGCCAGTAGGAATACACCTTACTATTACCTATATAATTCTAATAATAATGAATCTAAATGTATAAGAACAAGGAAATTCTGAATGGGAATCTATAATTAGTAAGTAGGAGGAATTCAATTTCAAATTGAGATCTTTTTCTGGTTTAGTTAGAAAGGTTTACTAAATAAGGTATAAACTAAGTCAGGACTCCTTTAACGATAAGAATAGGGGACAATGAGGAAATATCCCTTAAAAAACTAAAGAACAACTATACAACTATATCCGGTAATTAAAGAAATAATTTATATAAACTATAACATGTGTCTCATTAATCTATGTTCCATTTTCTTTTATAAAGCAAGGATTTCCTTTTTGGGTTAGTTTCCGGAGAGTCCTAAAACCTTTTAGAAGCAATAATACAAAAGGAGTAAACAAGGCAAGAAAGAGAATTCACAAATTTGTGTTTCTAGTCACGTTAAATATGGCATATTAGAGAAATAAAAAGATCCTAGTTACTATTATTATCGGTAAGAAAGTGAAAACAAAAAGAAGTTTACCCTTGCGGGTCTGTTTTAGTATCTAGGACAGCAAATAGAGTGGTCCCTAACTCTAAATCTTTTCTGAATATTAATTAATACGGGTATTTTTCATGTCCCTTATAAGTAAGTTAACCAAGGAATTCAATTTCACCAGGTAGAATAAAGTACAAAAGCGATCCAACAGTGTATTGTATAGATAGTAAGTATCCGATTCCAAAATAAATGTACGAAAAACTTACTTTACCAGGGTAGCTAAACTATCGAAAAAGAAAAGAATTTTCATGTACTAGAAATATTAGACTCACTTACGAATTTTTATATTCTAGAGCTTCCCCTTTTTTAATAAAGAGTTTAGGACCCCAAAAAATGATCCAAAAGGTTTATAATAACTAACTAGCAAATCTCTTATTTTTTTCTATTTCTACAAGCGGACTAATAGCCTCTCTTTTAGATTTAATAATAAATAGGGTAGGAAATTTTGTTAAATTCGGTTTTGATCAAGCATCCTTCCTTAGCACGGGCACATTTTCGTTTGGATGGGGTCCGGTTCTGTTGTACTACTGGAATTGAGCTCTTTAGTTCTTTCAGGCACTTAGTAGGATTTTCTTCACTAAGTTCGTTTAATAGTATAAGTCGTAAAAACAAAGAATCTGCAAATCTTGACTTTTATTTTACTGATACAAGTCTAGTCTCTTTTTGACAAAGGTACCCCCTTTTTGTTATAATTGATGGAGAATGTAATCACTTAAATCGAAATAGATCTTTCTTTGAGTTCGAGACTCTCTTACTAAAAAGCAAGACTTGGGATTGAAAGTAGAACGATAACTTATCAAGAAGAAAGAGGTTTAGCTCGGTTTATAGTACCTCAGGGCTATTAAAGCACTTAATTAAATTTTAACGCGAGCAGAATTAAAAGAAACTTTCTCTATTTTGTTGATACTTTATTTTATTAAAATGACTTTTTTAACAGTCGAGAAAATTCCCTGACTAGTCTATTACTGATAAACCAAGAAATCTTGCTTAATTGAATTCGGTATTAGCTATCGAAGTAATTGGATTGCGAAATGATAAAAGAACACCCGTGAATGTAACAATTCAGAGATTGCTCGTTTATAGGAGCTTTTTATATACATAAAGTCTACGGCGGAAGCATGGTTCCGAAACGGAAAATGAATCCGTGGTTTTAATCCTGTTAGATTAGGCCAAGGGCCTAATTAAAGTAATAGAATTCTCCAGGTTTCTTATAAGGCTCAAACTAATTGATTGAAAATAGTTTTCAGCAGCATTTAGAGAATTGTACAAAGTTTATTACAAATTTCTAAAAACTCCTTCTTCAAGGTTACACCCCTAAAGTCCTGGGGGAGCGCTCTTATACTAAGGAAACTCTTGAACGATTGACACTCTTTAGTAAAACTCCTGCTTATTTTGTAGCTTTATTAGGGTATTATTATAGACCTCGGCAGGAACTAAGGGACTTCCATGAGTTTTCTTGAGTTAAGGGTAGTTCGAAAATAGAAGATTTGCCTTTTTATAGGAATGCGCTTAGTCCGGGATCTTAATCATAGGAGTCTCTCTCAATTGTTTTACTGCGATTAGAATTGACCCATGGTAATTGCTCTGTACTTTATTATTTCTTGCTTTTTGTGATTCCTCAATACATATATAATAGGGCTTGTTTATGCTAGAAAAACTTCTTTCTTAAAGGCACGCTATTTGGGTAGTCATTCAGAAAAACTAAGTAAAAGTTTGATTTTTCAGTTCAATATGACTACGACTTAGCGCTACTCTACTAAAAACAATGCCAGTAATTAATTATACAGTTAGCACTTAGGGAAACCTTACCTTATACTATAAATACTAAATCTTTAATGACTTTTCAATGCCTATGTCTTACGCTTGAATCAAAAAGGGGTTTTGACTTCATTCCTCTTATTTTATTGTCGTTGTTATAAAACTTTGGCGAACAGGTTTCGTTTTTAAGGCTTTCACGGAACTTGGTAAGAAGGAGAAGCTTATATTTTAGTTAAGGTCAACGTTTATAGCTAGTCAATTTGATTTACCAACGCGATTATAACCTTAATTGGCGCTTTTACATCTCATATATCAGATCTAAATAAAAGGAGACCCAAATTTTATCAAGACAGCTTTTTAAATTACTAGTTATTCTATAGAATTCCTTTTCAATTAAGGTACTATTTTCCAGTTTAAGACCTGAGTAGCCTTTTCTTGTAGGATCAACCTCAATAAGATATAAGTTTTTAGAGCCCAGAATATTCCATATGAAAAGAGATCCTTCTACTAGCGGGACTCTGTAGCAGGAGTATAATAAATACGAATATCCGAAAGCATGTCAACAATTCTACTCCCGGCGATTTTTAATTAATCCTGAAAACGCGCACTTGGCTATATTAGGAAGAAAAATCTTTATATAAGAAAAGCTTCCTAGTACAAAAATAGGCAGGATACTGCTTGAAAAGAATTGCCTGGGCTTACTGTAAAGATACGTCCTACTTCCACAAAAACTTATTGAGTTCCTATAGGAAATAATAAGTAAAAAATAGTGGATGTGGCCAAGAACACTTAGTACTGATGTAGAGAGAGGAAAAACTCTTAAGGTAGTATGTTAAATTCTAAGCAATCAGAGTTACTCATTCCAAGCTCAGTTATGTTTTTATATAGGATTTACTTCGTTTTTCTCAAGCAAGATCGACTTCCCTTTATTTAGACCAAAGTCCGTTATAGGGCACATAGCAAGTTTAATCTCCTACCAACCCTTTTGTTTTGGTTATGGGTCCTTCGCAATTGGAATATAAGAATTTAAGGATACATTGTATTGTGAGGTTTTGTCTATCTATATAGTATACCCGGTACAATAATAAATAAAAAAAGGACATAAAGTTTCTTTTTGTAAAACACATTATTCCCCTTTATAGGTACCCGGCAAGTGTAATACTAAGAAATTCTACCAAAAAAAGAACTTGGAAAAGAGTATAAACTGCCCTTTTTAGAGTCTTTATTTTAAGGGAGAGAGTCACTTAAACCCACAAGTTGAGCTAAATTAAAAAGAACTTCTTACTTACTTAAAAAGGAATACCCATCTAAACTAAATGATTAGCTCAAGGATTCCCTGACAATACACCTTATGGAAGTCTTTTCTCTCTTGTAAAAACCTATGTTGGAAACGGTTTCTTTAACCTCTCAATCTGCTGTATTGATTTAGACTTACTTAGAAAAACCTGGATTAGAAGCAAATTACCTTTAACTCGACTTCTCCACTGGACTCGGAAACAAACAAAGGAACAAGCAACTCTTTGACTTTACTACATAGCGCCTTTAACTTAAAATTTAGGAAACGAGACTTTTTTTTATTCCCCATGAATAGAGTTTATTTGTCTTTATTACCAAAAGGGAACCCGGACTTTAGCCTTGGGCTTTTTTAGGGCTTTAGGAGATTTGTTAAGTTTTACTGCTTCACATCCTTATTACCCCTTACTGTCCTTTAAATAACTAAATTAGACTTTCTTAACTTACCGTTTCTAGTTCTTTGAGTTACATCAAATACATAGCATAAAAGAATAACTTTAGAACCAGTAACTCAGAGGGAGTCCAGTATCCTATTTTTAGATTGATTAGTTTTTTTAAGAGGTTCTTATTGGGTTAACACCCTTGTGTTACTGTACTCCGGTAAAGGTAATCAGTTTCCGACAAAGAAAGATAGCTCTGAAGAAGAATAAGATGCTGATAGAGAGCATAACCTTTGGCGTAATTTTTCAAAAAGTAAACTTTATAATTAACTGAAAATACGTCGGGTCTGGGAACCGCTTTATTACTACAGGAAATACACATCTATGTATAGAAAGAATTATGAAATAAGGGCTTCAAAAAAGAAAAGGATCTACATAAGAATTCTTTCCCTTTTTCCCCACATCGATATACAACTTTTACAGCAATTCAATTAGACGGGGATTCCTTTTCTAGCTAGATAACTATTCTACCTTGTAAAAAAGCCTTCTGTTAATTGAAATGCGGGGTTTTATACTTTTTTATAATACTAGGACTTTAGGGTATCCCTGATTTGAGGGGTTAACCTTAAACCCCGCAAGGTTGTTAGTTTTTGCTTAGAGAGGAAAGTCTCGTTTTGGAACGGTATCCTTTTTTAACTTTAAAAGACACTATTAAGTTTGATTAATAAAGCGGAGTTCTCCTTAGAATTTGAGTCCATAAAACTGGAAAACAGGGAAAGACTTTGGATAAAATAGGATAGAGTTGAATTAGAGGCCCTAAATTCAACTCGTATTTAATAAAGAAGAACATTTTTGTGTTATACTCGAGGAGGATGCCTTTAATAGGCCCATATTTACTTTAAAATCTTCCCTGGAATTAAGGTCAAAAGGTGTTCTTAGCTTTCATTTAGGAGTTGCCTTTTAAGTTCCTTGTTTCTTTCCCGAGTTTATTGTAAAAAGTTGCTAGTAGATTCTAAAGAGTTTAATAAATATTATAGTAGAATTACTGAGTTACAAGTTTTCAAGTCTATAAATAGGGTTTTTTACAAGAAAATTTTAAGGTAATTTATTCTTCAGTCCCAGATCTAGTCTAGTTTTCGATCGAAGTAATTCTTGATTTTGGTTATGTTATAAGGTATCTCTGTTCTATCTAATACTAAAATTAATTACATTACCTCCGCTACGCTGCAGAAGAGAACCTATAAAACTACCCTTTTGCTCTAGCCTTTTGCTGTGAAAACTCGAATAGAAATTGCCTCTATAAAGCTTATATTGAACTACCACTAGGAATTCCTTTATTAATAACATTTTTTTAGAGACTTTTCGAGACTCCTTTGGCAATTCGCCTTCTCTTTTCGACTAACTTATCCTTCACGTAGCTACTGATACTAATTAGTAGGAACTTACCAATCCTACAGTAGAAAGACCTTTTTCAAATGGATACTAATTTCACAAACTAAAGCTCATTTAGAAAGTGAGCAATTTCATGGGATTTTCTTGGCTAGCTTTGTTTCTTTTTCTTTTTAGTGCTCATTTTTGCCCCTATCCTGGAATAAGGAAATTTGGAATTGAGAACACAGTATAGTAAATCACTTATAAAGAAAGAATTCCTCAAACTCAAGTAAGTCCTATAAAATTTTATAGAGCTCTCTTTTTTAATACCAAGTCCAAGACAAAACACCTTAGAATTCCAGATAAAGAGAAGTTCCTAGAGACAGGTCCGGTAAAAGAATTACATAAATTTAAAATAGGCCTTAAGGAATCTTGCTACAGCGCCCCTCCTTGATAAGACAATACGCCTAAAAACTTTTCAAGGTATGCTAGTATAAAGAGAGGCTTTCTACGACCTTAAATTAGAAAGGTTTAGTTACCGAATTTTTTTAGCAAAACTGGAATATCTTATAGATGATTAAGCAGTTGGTTAAAACCTATGAAATTACTTGAAACTTCTGCGAGGAATTTTTTTATGTGTTGTCTAAAGGCCCTCCTAGTAAAGCAACTAGGACTAATTATCTGATATCTAAGAAATTTTACTGCCCTATAAATTAAATAGACTTTAGTCTGAGCAGAGCAGTCCCTGTAATATTAAACTAAAAAGGGATTTGGCTCGAAATGCGACTAACTCTCCATTTCTTTTCGAGTCAAACAAGTTGACTAATTTCTTCTTAGACTATACTATAGAAATTCTTGGTTTAAACTAAAGAATTCCGTATAAAATCGGGTTTTATTGAAGTGACACCTTTACATTCCAAAACCCTAAAAAGAAAAACTAACCAGGATGCCCGCGTTTCTTACTTGAATTTGTATAATTCTCGAGAACGAAAGTAGGAGCTTGCGAAAACTCTTAAAGGATGTGTCTAAAACTACTTTATTTATGAGAAATCCGTATAATAACAGGGCAATTTCTTACTGAAAAAAGACTCTTTTCCGCGAGCTAATATAGCTACCAATCCCACGCATTTCTAAGGAGATTTTTTCAGGGAAAGAAGAGCGTAACTCCCGACCTCTAGTCCTAGTCTAAGATAATGATAAAAAAGGAGACCCAGTAAGATCTAATCTAATATTGAATCTCTAACTCTTGTAATTAAGGACTTCGGGACAAGTGGCGCCATTTGTACTCAGTGTCTCGGAGGAACAAAAGGGCGTAAACCAAAGGATTTTAAGAGTAGGAACCCCACTCTCTCTTCAAAGAAAAAAAGTATAGATTAAAATGCACGAGTATAAAAAGAAAGCAGATTTGCATTGAAAATAGAGTTTTTCATATACATAGTAAATGTAAATACTCAAGTCTTTCTTTTGTTGCTATTGGTTAGGTCTTTTTTTATTCCTTTCCCGATTTTATAATAATATAGTTTATCCTAGCAGGACTCTTGATGCTTTTTGCTCAAGCCCATTCCTATTTTATTTTACGCGGGTAGATTACTTAGTAAGAAAGCTTACTGTAATAGGTCAAAAGTCCTCTTTACAGTACAGAAGTTTTCCTTTTTCTTTTCCAGATATTTATCTTCAATTACTATCCCACACATAAAGGACTTCTTATCCTCCTTAATTTAGATAAAGAAATTGTCTGTAACAAGGTCTTTTTTTGGTATTAAAGATTGGGTTTTTACCTATGCTTTTGCAAGAGAGCCCTTGTTTCTTTGCGCATCGTAGGTTTTTCGCGCTGGTTATATTATACCGCATTTCAAATGCCCAACCTTTCAAAATAATACAGAGGACTGCTGCAAGAGTAACCAGGATTCCCTTAAAAAGTGAAACCAAAGGAAGAGCTCGCCTTAATAAAAAGGACTAAATACGTCTAACAAAGATACCGATGTAGGTACTTTAGATATTTGTCTAAAAACTTTATTAAGCTAGCGGAGAGGAAGTTAAGGGGATAGCAGACTCTATAATGGGGCTCTTTTTTCTCCTTTACCTTTAATATTAAACTGAAATACTGAGTTAAATAATAAATAAGTAAGGAAGTCAAGTAGCCTTTTTTAAACCAAGTTTTAGTGTTTCGTTTAGAGATCCTTTTAATTTCAGAGTTTTAAAATATCTATTCATGCTTAAGTCACGAAGTACCAAGGAAGTCCATTGAAGTATAAAGAAAGGGTTAACGTGTGTCTTGTTAAATACTACCGAGATTTTAAGCTCCAGATGAAGAAAGCAGGAGAACCCAAGTGCAGGGAATACTTTATTGAGTAAAATCCAGAGAACTTGTAGCATATAAGAACAGCATATTTTACTGCTTTATGAATCACTTTTTAATAAGATCTACCTAAGTAACTCAAAAGTGGGATAAAATTCTATTAATCAAGAGTGTTTTACTTTTTATAATTCTAGATAATAGAGCGTGGTAACAAAACAGGGACCAACCCTTCCTTTAAACTTACTAGATCCATAAAAATTCTTATTGGTCTTACTTTTTTGTGAAACGCTCCTTTAATAAGGAATCCCTTAATTGCTGAACAAAAAGAAAAAGTTACAGGAAGTGCAATATATCTCGCTTAAACCGGAAGCTAGCTAGCGGTAAATTCCGTAATAAACTAAAACTTCAAAACTTAAAGGTTATATCTGCGCGAATCCTTATGTATTTACTTGTATGTAAGTAAAGGTCCCCCATATTTTGATTATGTTGAACTCATGATTATGAAGAAAGCCCCCCTGCTCAAAATAATTATATTACTAGCCTGAGATACTAGACTCAACGAAAGGTAAATTCTTTGATACCATTATCCTTAAAGGGTCAGTATCCGATGAAAACGAGTTGACTTTTTACACAAACAGAGCTTTGCTAGGATAACAGTACTATACTTGGCAAATTCACTACAATTGAGGGGTTCCTTATAGAGATCCGCTTTTCTTAAGACTGATTGCGTTCTTATCTTATATGGGGGTCAGCCTAATTAAAGTTTTAGTACTCATTTTTCATTAAAAGTCTTCGAAATTCTTGGGTATTCCACGATTTTATATAAGCACTCTAAAATGAACAGAAAAGCCTAGTCAAAATCCCCTTTAATAGTGCTTTTGTTTGTAAAGAATAGACAGCGGGCGTATAGTTAAAGAAGTTAAAAGGGCGCCCTTCTACTGTAAAACTAATAAAAGATACCAAAGAAACCTAACAAACTTGCTTGCAAAAACCCATAAAGAATTTTTTTAGCCCCCAATTACTATACATTATTAGACAGCAACTCTAAAGATACAGAATACACTAGCTACGTAGGTTCTGATCCCAAAACTTCTAAAAAGACTAAGAAATCCAAGGTAGTTCCGTGAAAAACCTGTCAATTGATCGGTGAAAAGCGCTTTCCTGTATATGACTAAGCTTACTCTTTTACCTGTAGCTATACTCTTACCCATAACTTGTTTCTTATTCTTAGGAGATCTGCCTTTTCTAGATCCCCTTGTTAGTCAGGATACCGCTGCTATTATACCTGTTATGGGCCTTTGTCGGGGGCATCCTCTTGTAGCTGATACTAATTGTCTTATTGCAGCTAGTACTTACTTATTATACTTTATAGTCTTATTAGCCTTACTTGTATAAGAGCTATACTCCTTGCCTTCTAACCTCTATTGATAATAGAAGTTATTTTATTCTTGTTGCCTATAATAAGTTAGAGTCTTTCTATCTATAGTAAGTAATTATCTACCTTATAGTTATGTTTTAGAATTTAGAATAGAGTATTCTTTTGAGTAGTTAGTAGGGGGTTAGTCTTATAATGAAAGTAATAGTACTAGTTGTTAAGGATAAAACCTCTTGTTCTCTGTAGTTACTGACACGGAGAGGATTTAGCCTTATAGGGGTTGGAATAAGTCCCTCTTACCGACTGTAATATAACGTAGGGAGGTTAATGCTTAATATGTCTAGAGACTTTACAATACCCTGCTTCTTCTTATGACTTAACTTGCTCTCTGCTCTTTTTTTGCTTTCATATCTAAACCTAACTTCTTCTTTTTATTGCTTTTGTAGCTTACTTATCTTGGAAATAAATATGAAGTAAAGAGAAAGCAGTTTCAGATAAATTTTTAGCATTGCTAGGCACTAGAAAACAAGAATACAAAGGGATCTTCTTATATCAGGGGGCTTCCATTAAAGAAAAAGGGATAGAGCAAATGGGAAGATTTTAGTTGTTAAAAGGTTACTTTATATATATATGAATCCGAGGGGTACTTTTACTAATGTTATAATCGTTAGGATATCCTGGTGAAGCTTAATATAAATAAAAAAGACTCCGGTGGGTAGAACAATATCCTTAGATTTAGATCTTAAAAGATACTTACAAAATGACAGCCGTGTGGAGGACTACAAGCGCTAAGTATACAGGTTTCATTTTTAGGGGTAGGGCTCTTCGAACCTATGTAATTTATGTCGATGACTCGATATCCTACTTCGAAATTTGGTACAGGTTTTTTGCACAAGAAATTTTTGGGTTTCCCCTTCTTAGAGCACTCTTTTTTATCCCTGTTTTTCCAGGCATTTTCCATTTCATATAGCGACAAAACTTCATAACCTAAGGGTTACCTTGTGTGGGGTGTTTTTTCTTTTGAGTTTTTCCATTTTACATAGAAGCAAAAGTTCATAAACACTTTTTAGCTAACAAATTCTTGTTTTTGAAAAAGTATGCCAGCCTTATATGGAAATTCAATAAACCGGGTTTTGTTAATAGAAAGGGATTTAGAAAAAGAAAATTGATTATACAGCACAAAAAAAAGCTTACTCAAGATACACTTTTGGCGGAATTTCTAGTAGGCTAGCTAAAAAGGGGGTTCATTAACGGTAGCCCTTTTCTAGTCTGCGTGAGTAATAAAAACACAGATCAGAAATTTTCTTAACAGGTCACTTTCTCGGGTTTTCGTTTCGTGGGGAAGCTAAGTCAAGTCTAACCTTGAAGAAGTGTAAGGCAGGCATCGTAAGGTATCCTGTACTAGAAAGTAGGGATCTAACAAGGACATATATATACAAGTGCAGGCAACCGCTAGGTTGTGGTTCATATAAGTCAAGAAGAATCAAGACTAAGAAAAGAGATTTTTAAATTCTACATTAAGAAGGAGCTTTCACCGGGGTTCCTGACCTGGATTCCGGAACTGGATTTTGTACCTGATTCATAGCCTCAAGAGGTAACGAAGTTAGTTGTATTTTTATTGTTTTTGCATATAAGGCTCGACTACTTTTTTCGGCAAGCACTTCTATATACAAAACGGGAGCTAATAAAACAAGCCTCTGAGCCAAAATCTCCTTTAAAACCTATGGCAAAGATTATACGCCTAATACTTCGATTTTAGAAGGAGCTCTTTTACCAGCGGATTTCAGAGGGGTCTCTAGGGATTCCTATAGCTTTTATCTCTCTAGAATGTATAAGGAATTTCGTTAAGGCTGTAAGGGGAGGTCAGGTAAGGCGCTGAAAAAGCCCCCTCGACTTAAATAAAAATGAGACTTAGACTTCATAGGGTAGAACTTTCTCTTAGTTTAGTAATTCTGTTACTTATACCTTTTACTGGAGCTGAACTCTGCAATATAAAGGGGAGTAAAAAACCTTGCTTGTGCTCTAACCTGACACTAAAAAGGGTCCCGATTCCTTTTAAAGGGGTTACAATTTAAGAGTCTGATTAAGAATAAAATACAAACTTGAATACTGGACTCCTCGACTAAAAAGATCTCCAAGAAGTTTTTGGTGCTTATTCTTCAACCTTGTTAAGTACTCTTTTATAAAAAGATCTTGACTATTGGATTCTATAAAAAAATCCCGCCTTTTTTATAGAGTAACTCAGCTGGTAATAACCGGGGAGACCCTTATTTTAGAACGAATTCTCTTGCAACTGTGAATTTTCTTAGTGCAGGAGAATAAAAGGGCATTAAAAATACTTGAAATAAAGATTTTTTTTACTTGTTAATCTCAATTTCTAGGGTAATAAAAAGAACCTAATAGAGACCTCGGTCATAGGTTCAAACCGTGTTCATAGTAAGTTATAGTGGAATTATAGGAATTCATGCACAAGAAATTTACAGCTCAATACTCATTTAATAGAAGATTTTAGGCTATCTCTAAATTTAGGGGTTCTAAGCTCTCTCCCAAGCCCTTACTAAAACCTAAAAAAAGCGTTGATAATTTTTTACCTAAATTAAGACTCCGTCCTTATTTACAGTACAGGTGGAATAAAGCGGATACACGGGTTCAAGCTCCTAGTTAGAGCAAATCTAAAAACTTAATGTAAAAAGTTTAGGATAGGAAGTTCGAGATTCCTTTATTCTTTTTTATATGTACTACTCAAGAGGAATTTTTGCCGTAAAGTTTTAACAAGTCCTCCGGTAAGCTAGTCTCTTTCAGGACACTACTACTAAAATTCATTTTTATTGCCAGTACTTGGAAAAGCAAAGACCACGGTCTAAAAATCTATTAAAGAGTTTCTTTTCTAACTAGGAAATTTAGGAAAAAATAACAGTGTCAAATTTTGTTAGTATTATATTTATATATATATTGGTTAACAGAAGCATTAAAGGACTCTTAGAAGCCTCGCTATCTACTGACTTAGAGACCCCCCCCGCTGGATTTTGCTTCGGCTAGCCCTTTTAAACTCATTATCAGGAGCTTCGCACTTCCTATAAGATTAACAAAAGTTCTTAGTATTTAACTCAAGTATAAAAAAGCTAATAAGGGGCTCTTTAACGAGGTTACTGAGATTAAGAATTTGAAAAGTCAAAGTTTCTTAGTTATCCAAAGTTTTACATACACGCTCATAGTATTCTACTTTTGCTTGTATCACTAACTTCTAAAGATCTTAGATTCCTAGACTTCGTTGTTAACCAGAACCCCTTATTTTGTTAGGAACATGCAGGCAAACAAAAAAACTATCTTTACGGGTATCCGCTAAAAATCTATACACAAAAAAACTTTAGGAAAAGTCATAGTCAATTACCTTTAAGAATCTTTTCCCTCTTGTAAAACCCTATACTAGGCCTATCTCGTTAGTCGAACTCTTGAATCAGCCTCTCGCCCAAGACTTTGTTAATAAATTAATATAAGTTACCTAGGAACCGTATTCTAAATTCTAATTTGTTCCTTAAGACTCTCTTTACTTCAAAAGAAGGGGGCACATACGATATAAGTTCTACACGGCAATTCCACAATATTAGGTAGAAACTCTTACTGTTTGATAAGCATATTCTGCCTTTAAAAGTCTAAAGAGTACCCTAGTGCGCATGCCTTCTTAACTTAATCTCGATAACAAGGGTCCAATTGGAAAGGTGTTTTAAGCACGTCTAGATAAGAACTTGGGCATTGTTCTATATGGATTCATTATCCTTAGTCTTTTAGAAACCCTTTTACTTATAATGTATAAAAGAGGCCCTCTTATTCTGGAATTTCTTAGTTAAAAAAAGATATTACAAATATTGAAAGCTACAGGGATTGACAGCCAAGATGTTAGGTAGTAGGCATATGAACAAGGTATCATGAAGAGGGAAGTTATATAGCTAAGAAAGACTCATAAGAAAGAAGTCTTAACTGAGAGGCTTTAAGGTTTTACTCGACAGAACTGAGCGGGGAATTTAACGTCTAAAATTCTGTAGGAATGTCGGGGGGATATTCGACCCTTTTACAGCTGCCGATAGAACTTGTGATTTTACTAAATTTTTGGGTAGTTGTAGGACTCTTTACTTTATAGGAATGACTTAAGAAGGAAGGGAGCTCTTTCTTTTAATTGTAGCTTCTCTTTCTAAAGAAGTTTGTTTTACTGCTGAATACAGGCTATCCTATCAACAAATTTCTAAGTGTCCTCTGGATTTTCCATTCCCAACTGTCTCGAAAAAGCCTGCCAATTTTATGCCTCGGTACAAAAGAATACTTAATACCTATATCGCAGCAAGAGGAGTTCCCAGAGGGACCCTTTCTTTGAGATTGAAGAAGCTAACTGCGAATGTAATATGTAATAATGTGTTACTAGGATCTCCTTTTAGGATCCTAATATGTCATAAAGTCTCCTAAGATTTGCCCCTATTCTTTTTTAAGGGAACATAAATGTAAAAAGGCTTTCGGTCGGATTTATCGGTAAGCTAATGGTCCCTAATAACTTTGTGTAATTGTATAAGCAAGCTCTGTTTATACTATTTTTAACCCCCTTTATATGCTATCATCTAAATCTCTGCCCAGGAAGCATTTACATAGAAAACCAAGTATACTTTTAGTTTCTATTTAACTGATCTACTAAGAGTTTCGCAGACTCAAAGCCTTTGGATTCATAAAATAAAAGGCCTTTTTATCTGAATAGAGACTTATAATGTAAAAACTTGAATATACAGAAAAGACATACTCAACTACTTAGACTCGCTAGGATATATGCAATGTCCACCAACTTTAGCAAAAAGAGTAAAGGGCCCTATAACAAATATAATAAGGGATCCCAACCCAGTGGAGTTAAGCTCATTAGGCAACTCAAGTACTTCTATGATAATTAAGAAAATTAACAACTAACCACTTCCCTTACCCGGACTAAATGAAGCTTCTCTATCAATTTCTAATTTTAAAGCATTAAACAAAGAAAAAAATCCTGTTAACAAGCTATAAACTTGTCTAACACCAGAATGAATACCCAACACTCATGTATAATTACCTTTAATATTAGTCCTAGGCACTATCCTATAGCACTTACTAGAATCCTGCTCCAAAGTGTTTACTTTTATGAAATGCCGAGAGAGGCCTCTTTCTTTTTTTAATCTTGTGGTCTAAATTAAGGAGAGATTTATTAAGGTTTTAACTAAAAGAAAATAAACAAGGCAGATTCTAACGTTCCAAGCAAAGAGTCTGGATGCTAACTTAGAGGGGGTATCGCATAGGAGAGAAATATACTAGCTTTAAGTTATAACTAATACTTATGAAAAGGAAGCTTTGATCAAGTAAAAAGTTAGAAGTTTCCTGGATTTCCGCCTTTGAGTTTGTACTACTAGGAACATATAACAGGAAATGCCTTTTAGATATCTTGATGGGTTCTCTTAACAAGGGACCCTTTTTAAGTTTTAAGGTATACTACTCTACGAATAGCAAAGAATTCAAGAAACAAAGGTTTTATTTCCTAAATAGAAAAGCAAGGAAACAAACCAAGATTTCAGGCCCACTAAAAAGGTGTACAATCTGCCGAACGAAAATAACAGTTCGCTTCGAGTGCGTATTTTTGCCTAGTTATTTATTTCACTCTAATTTACTCTTTCTTAACTATGGAAATGTATTTAGATTTTTTCTGAGTCCAGCCAAGAAAGGTACACCCAAAACCCATGTAGTAGGTAAATATTAACAGGATCCTCCATTTATCGCTGTGAAATTTAGACTTTTTTTCTCTATCCTAGTTTCCCCAAAAGGCCGGCTCTTAAAATAAGTCATAAGTTTGCGCCTTATAGGGCTTCTTTGCCATAGGTTTTTCTATATTCTTTAAGAAACTACTTCTTCAACAAAGCGCGCGCCTGTACTCGTCTCAAAGATTAGCATTTTTTATATAGCTAACACAGGATAAGAAGGCACTTTACTTCCTAAGGGAGCCTCTTCTTGTTAGGGATACCCTTATTATTAAGAGGGTTTCGAATTGCTTTCGGGCTTCTGAATGAGAGAAAAAGAGCTAGACGAAATTCCTTCTTTATTCTTTATATTGTATAGAATAGAAATCTTACCCTCCCTGCTTTACCTATTCCCTTTAAAAATCACAAAAAACCAAGAACCTTCACTTTTATAGCTGTTTGAAATTACGGCAAGCCTATCTTTTTGATCAGCTATCCTCTACTCTTCCTTTCATTATATTAGAATTCCTACTTCCTGGATTTACTGGGTCCTATCTAAGCATATAAACTTATGACCATCTTTAACAAACTAAACTTTTAAAGCTTTCATTTACTTACCTCATCACTTTAGCTGACCTTTCCCAGCTGCCTGTAACTAGAACTAGAGTATGGAAGCGGCCTTACTTAATAATACTGAGAAGGATATCCACAGTTTTTCTTAATTACCTTTCTAAACCGAGAAAAGGGACTCCTAGTTGTTAGACAAACTAACTTTTATTTACTCAAATTCTTCACTTTAGGAATTGTAAACTCTCGCGGTTCTAACAACCCTAAAAAGGCTCTTATTTAACCCCCCCATAATAAAAGATCCCTCCTCCTGCGTTTTCTATTACTAAGAGTGCATTACCCTGAACCTTATCTTAATTGTACTAAAGAGTTCCTACTTAAGGGTAAAGTCCTCTTATTGTTCTCTGTTCTTATCGTTAAAAGAAGGGTAAGCCTTGTAGTATATAGATAAGTTATTCTTCCCAACAGCTGCGTCGCGAAGGGAGGGTAACGCATAATACTACTCAGTATAGACCACCTTACACTAGAAGATCGCCAACAACAGCAAAAGCAGATTAAAAAAATACAAATGACTTTAGCTTCGACTCATTATATTCCATTGCGTAAACTTAACTAACAATTAAAACTAAAGTGTTTGTAGGGCTGCACGCCCAAGTGAATCAAAACAACAGGGAATTAGAACTACAGGAATTGCTGTTTTCATGTTACTTCGTATTCGCACCCGACCTCTGAGAGTACTCTACTTGCTGAAGGTTTAGTAATTGCCCTTCGTTAGCAAGTTGTCAGCTTGGGAATTAGCTTAGGAACTACCGAGGAATGGAGATTTCTCTCTTTGAGAGGAATTGGGTTTCTTCCTTTAGACACCCGTAAAGAATCTAGGCTTTCCGATGAAAACTGATTGTGTACCTATTTCCTAGGTTGAGATGCTTTTATCTCGGTGAATTTTCATGCATAAAAGCTACCATTTGAGGGTGCAAGAGGGATTTTCCTATTGGCTGGAATTTCCTTAGGATTCCCTTCTCTCATTTAGCACTTTAGTAAGGGATGGTTGAGGATAGCAGTCCTAAGTTTTCCTTACCTTAGAGAGCTTTATTCCGATAATTGTCTTCTTGGTAAAGTAGATTCCTTATTGAGTTCCTAACTAGTCCATGCAGGTTTTGGTTGTACTAATTCTTTCCTTAGAATTTAGAAATCCTCACTTGTTGTTCTAACCTTGGAAACCGGTCTATGACTGTCTATAGCTGGCAGGAGTTAATCCTAAGTCTTAATCATGGAATGTCTTCTTTCTTGTAGCACTTAGTTCTTGGCTTCGTTCTATTCTAATGGGATGATGTTGCTAAAGGAGAAGGGAAGCAAAGAATTTCCTTAAATTAAATGAGTTACTTAGTACCAGTTTAGACATTTCCAGTATTTGCAGCTGCTTATTAACAGAGAAGGGATTGATAATTGGAAATGGATTGGTATTCTTGAGAATATACCTAACCAGTTGGCGAGCCTAAAAGGAAGTTGAGTTAATATTCTTGTGAGATTCCTAAAGACTTCGTTAATTGTTTAAAAAGGTAATGAGAAATTCCTAGGTTTGTAAAGCAGAGAGTCCTAAATTAGTATTAGTATTCAGATCTAGTAAAGAGGTTTAAGAGAATGTTTTGGGTAAACCGAGCCTAAGGAATTAATGGATTAGGATAAGTGATTCTGTGAGGTTCCTGATAAATAAGTAATAGGAATTTTTAGCTATTTGTATGTATTCTTGTTAATTGAACGCAGGCATTGAAAGGAAGTTTCTTGGCAAGTTTACTTGTTCTTGGATAAGGAAGATAAGGAGGTGTTGCTCAGAGGCGCTGGCAAATAACAGATCCTATATAATATAAGAATAAGAGGTAAGTAACTTAAACTATAGTGTACTTTGGTATCCTATCCTTATTCGTTTCTACTTGTTGGAAAGACTTTTACTTAACTTAGAATTTCTTCCTTTCCTATTATGCTTTAGGACTGAATAAAATATTAACTATGTAAGGACTCAACATTCATTAAGGAATTTCTTAAATACTGGGAATCCCAATGAGTTACCGGATAATGATAATAAAGGGTTTAGAGAATAAATTGAAGCTAAAGAAATTTCTGTTGATGTCAGTATTTCAGGTCATAATGTGTCCGGGTTTAACTATTCTTATACTATTAATTACATTACCTCGTAAACTAAGTTTACTCATGTATCTCTTTTTTTCTAAGCAAGCTTACCTCTTTATTTAAACGATAAGCTACATAGCACTAGAGGAATGAAGTTATGTCTAATGTAAAAAAGGTACCTTAACTCTTAACAATCTATATTATCCAAGAATACAACTTATAACTCTAAACCTACCTAGATACCTATTACTAACTAAGGAATGAATACAATTCTTTAAAGAAAAAAAAAGTTTCTTTTCTAGAGTAAGATATATTTCCATTTCAAAGCTACAGGGTAATAGAGCAAAGAAGAAGCCCCAATTTATTTAATAGAAAGCTCCTAAGACAACTTTGGAGAAGAGAAGTCATTCCTGTTTTAGCACAAGGCCAATGGTGGTGTACAAAGAATTTAGAATTCTACCTATATTTTTTTGTTGACTCGGGATGCTTACCTAGAATTCTATTCTGGAAAGGCTCCAAAAGCTTAAAATGTACACACTTAAAGGTATCCGGTAATAAATGGCAAGAATTTCTATAAACTTAAGGGCTCTTTGCTTTAATATGTTTGTATTCATATAATCTTTTTAATCTTTTAGTTTATTGTAGGATTTCTGTAAAGTCTTTTACTGAAAGGGTAATTTTAGGGTCTTTCTTTAGCCAGGAATTTCTTATAAAGTGGGTCCCGTTTAGCTTAAAGTAAGGAGGTTGCCTATTTTATTAGTTATGGATTTCATCTGTTCCCTGTTTAACAAAGGAGGTTAATTTATAATGATTTTAATTAACTTAACAGGCATATCTGTATTTGGCTTTACTGTCCTTATCCGTGGAAAGCTAATTTAATGCAATGGTAAGTAAGGGAAAATCCCCTTGAGAGTTCTCTATGTTTATTTTCCTAGCGGGTAAGATTTAATCTATAGTATAGTTCCGGGTAATTAAAGGAATCGGCTCTCTTATTTATTTTAGATATTTTTAGATATTAAGTTAAGATATTAGGATTCCCTTCGCAAGTTAAAGGTTTTAAATTAAGGGAACTTTCTTTATGTCATGCTAGGATCCATCCCATTAAACGAAGTAGATAAAAAGATTGAAGACAAGAACTTCTAAAACTAAGGGCTGAGGAATTAGAAGGGGAATCCAACATTTCTTGGTTAAATGTACAAACTACAGAGTACCTAAAGGATAAAGCATTTTAGATTAGATAGAAAGCTGAGTAAAACATGTACTTTTTATTCCTTAAAAATACATAGCGTAGTATATAGAGCTTGTAAGAAATTTGTAGCGTTCTCGTGTAACATTTGCGTAATATATCTTAGTTATGAAGCCTTCTTAGTGCCAATACTTTTTTATTTTTATGTCAGGAAGAGCATCTCATTTATAAATATAAATACGGGTATACCCCTTTATTTTCAGGTAGATAGATAATGTGTCTTTTTAAAACTTAGTAATAACCCTGGTATATAAGAAGGGAATATAGAACTACGAACAAGCTGCTAGTAAATTAAGAAATTAAGAGAGAGAGCTGAACAATTAATTATTCTAAAAAGCTGCTATAGGAAGCCCCTGGTAGGCGTGCATTAAACTGTTAAAAAGATTTCGGAATAAAAAACAAGAGTATGCGGGTAGGACACACGACCAAAAATTCCCGCGGGTTAAAATACCACTTTTTAGGGCTTTTCAAGAGAGAATGGCCTTTTTCAGCTGCTTGCTCTTTTTGTAAGTTTCGTACTTTTTACATAATTTTTAATAATTAATAAAAATAAAGAACAAAATCGCTTAGATAATATTCCCTTGTTTGCCGAGAAAAAAGAGATTGTTGTTTTGTTGTTTGGAAGCCCGGGAACAATGGGGAATACGTGCTCCCGACTGAAGGCATCTGAAGGAGGGTAGAGTACTTTAGTTTTTTAAACATGTATGCGTGCACTAGAATACCCATATCTACTGCTTGTTTTACTTCTTTGTTATGAGCTATAAGCAGCTATCTCCATCTGTATCTTATTTGTAGTTATAACTTGTTGTTTCTTATTAGGAGTAAGGGTAAGAGTCTTATACATGTACTTATTATATCTGTACTGCTTAGTGTAGCTAGGTCTTAATACCCTTTATTATAGGCTTCGTTACTCCTATTCCTAACTCCTCTTATCTTAAATCTTAAAAAAGCTTCCTTATCTTTTCCGGAGACTCTATAATCTTAACTTTCACAAAGTCCTTGGGAATAACTTATCAAACGGAAGCTTTTCAATACATATAGCAAAGGGGTGCTCCTTGTCAGGATGGGGGAATACTTCTAAACTTTGACTAACTGAATAATATAACTTTGTTGTGTTCTTAATAGAGTCCTTGTATATAGGCCTTAGGCCCCTGTAGCTAATAGAAAAAAGTTTATTATACTAGACTAGGTCGAAATCTTTAATTGTCTATGATCTGATATACGTTCAAAATTCTTTTCAGGGGTTGTACCTAAAAATAAAGCACTACCCCGTATGTACCTTGGGTAAGAGAGCCCCGTAATTTATACATTTAACTAGTATTCTCGTTCTTACTTATTTCTGGAAGCGTTTAAATCTCTTCGCCCTTTTTTTTGAGAGACACTTCTTTGGATAGTATATAAATAGGCCGGGTGTAGCTACTCTCGAATGAAACCCAATATTTTTATTACTCTGCGTTATACTTGCGGTCGGTAAAAAGTTTAATCGTGGACTAAACTGCTGAGTATAGCACGACTATTAAGCCTTTACTTTATCTTGCTTCAAAGAAACTTATTGACTACCCTCAGTTACCCTGAGTGGTACAATTCACAAAAAATAGAGGTAAAAAAGGAACCTGGGGAGGACCCTTTACTAAAAAGAGTTTTAATAAATGACAACTCTTGCATAGGACTGACTTTTTAGTAAGGGTTGAAGTCAAAATGCGTCTCTCAGGTACCCACTTAGGGGAAGCCCCTAGAAAATAAGTAATACAATTAGGGGCCCGCTTATACTTTTAAGCATTCATTTTTATATAGAAATATACACCTGCCTTGTTTTTCTCAAAATTTTTCTGGGCAACCTCTACCTTAAAGAAAAGAAGGAAATCAAACCAAAGTGGCTAACTCCATATATATATATATATATATATATATTTTTGCCGAGGTTTTCGTAGATAAAGGGAAATCCTAACATTTCTAGTTATGTATTAAACCCCTATTTAAATAAAACTCGGGGCACTTATACAAAAGTCTTTTGTAGCTCTATAAAACGCAGTCTAATCCTTGATATTCAAACAAAAATACGGGCATATATGAGCTGTGGTATAGTAATTTCAAGACCTTATAAATTAAGTGATTCCTACAATATATCAATCTTTTTTGGTTCTAATAGTTCAAACTTTTTCTTTCAAACGAAGGGAAACTTCCTCTTAGGGGCCTCCCTAAACACTGGATTTGACTTTATAGGGACAATCCAATCTTGAATTCTATGACTATCCGCTTTTACTCTTTTAATCTTGGTATTACTTGTATAGGGAGCACATCCTTAATCTGTATAAATTACCCTTCAATTTTAAGGTAGGTAGTATATTGCGTAGGAAAATTCATTTTCTGCGGTTGTATAAGAACTATAAAGTATACTCAATTATTAAGAGTTTCGCCTCACACCTATGTTGTACTTTTTTACAAATTATTCAGTATATAAAGTTCTCCTTTCTAAGGCCTTCTATTAACGTATAACTAAAAACCCAATGAGTTGGAAGTTTTGTTACTATACCCCAGATATAGAGACCACTAAGAAACGATAGGCCTTGGTATAAATGCAGTTTAGGCTTTTCATGAAAATAGGTAGGGATTTTTTTACAATTACTCGCGGGGTATCTAACTTTACTACACAAGCCTCCCTCGACAAGGTGTGAGTTTCTAATAAGGTATATGGAAAAAAAACACCGACTATTTTCCCGATTCACATAAAGTTAGTGAACTAAAAAGAGTTGGAATATTCTTATAGGAGTACCTTTTTGTTATATACAGTATTCCTTTTTCTATGTCCTAAATAAAGAACGAGAAGCCCTAGATACGGATACACATGGAATGGAATACCCCTACCCTAGTTGTTGAAGTTGCTTTACTTGGAAATACACTTCTCCTTCCTCTTGCAGCTACCCTCGGTAAAAAGTGCTTCATCTCCTTTACAGGTACAGGCTCCTAGATTTAGGGTATTTAGCATATCACACACGCATAGGTTTCCGAACGTAATAACACAGCCTAAATCAAAACCTCCTAAACAAATAAAGGGATTGTTAAATCTAAACTAGCAAATGAATAAAACTTCTTACACTAGAAAACAGGGATAAAAGTCAATATGTAAACTCTTTACAAAGGTATCGGCGGGGGGCCCACTTAAGTATATCCAATGCAATGACTCTCAACAAGTAAGTACTAAATTATCCTATAGCAAAACGCACGTTCTAAAAAAGTCTTTCTAATTATACTGAGCCGTACACTTTGTAGCTTATATTGATACAGCTTTTCCTAGTTTTAGGGGATTTGCTCCGTTCGTTGTGCTTAGTTGAAAGAGTAATATCATAACTACTTTTTGGAAGTAGCTCAAAAATCGAGATAGGTAGCGTGTGTACAACAAGTTACAATTCTAGGAATAAAGTTAATGGTTTGGTAATAAAAAAAGGATTCAACAAAGGAATTTATTACATTAGTAACGGGTTTTCTTAATAAGCTCAACTATTAGAATAAGAATAGAGAAGTAAGCCATGAATAGGATACCTTTTTTGTATTCAAAAAGTTTTAATGACTTACTTCTTTTGAAAGCCTGATATTTGGTTTTATTGTTTTGTATTTTTTCTCACTTGACCTAACTCTAGGTTCCTTATCTACTATACTAGAAAAGCCCGCTGAATGCATTCCTTCACTTACCTTCCTAAACCTGTAAAAACCTCTTGAGATTAAGTCTTAAGTAAAAGCAAAAACTTAAATCTGCTGAAATTTCTTAAATCTTGTAAAGCACTACCAAACAAAAGAGTGAGCAGGGTTGTCATTAATTTCACAGGAGCGCTTCCTTAAGTTTAAGACTGATTCTAGAGAGAGGTAGAAGGATAGCTTTTCTAGAGGTCCATATAGACATAAAGAACCCTTGAGTACAGCTCTGGCTTGTGTTACGTAGATTCGGTAAGAAATCCCCTTAGTTTTTCTTTGGACTAACAACAATATCTTATAATAAAGAACTAAAAAAATGAAAAGGAAAACCCGATGAATGCAGTAGAATAGCATAGAATCGGAATTTTGAGTCTTAGTGTATAGCTTAGGAACTTCCTTGGTAAATCGTATAAGCCCCTACACCCTACCTAGCTTCAAACATTGTCCATCCCGACTTCTACTGGAAAAAGAAGGTGTATGCTTTACCCCATTTCTTATAAATAACCCCTTATTTATATAAATTTTTATAAGTGAGCCCGGCGGCCCCCGGAGAGCATCCTATCCAAATGTAATATATTAAGAAAATTCTTTATCCATCCAACCTGATATAAACTTTATAACTTCATATCGCACGGCAAGCTCTATCTTTTGTAATAAAGTGGTGAAAGAGTAAACCCAAAATTGTAATCAAAAAGCTTACTATTATTCGAGTTCTCATATCTGCATATCTGGATTTAGACAAATATTTTCAAACATGAAGAACCAGAACTGACTTGTTTTACCCCAAGGACTCTTTAATGTTATTTTAATTTACATACTTGTTAAAGGGAGAAACTTCGAATTCCTTTGGACTCAGGTAAAACTTTCGGAATTGTTAACAACGTATACTTTCGAGTTTTCACTATATCATAGGCACTTATTTGACATAAAAAAATCAAAGGCTTTCCTATACTTCTTACTCTTTCTGCATATTATTAAACCCTCAAATACCACTCGTACGCGCTTTGTCTCGCCAGTCTTTTTTTTTCGCTACCAAATCCTTATTGACAAGACCCCCAGAAAGTTCTTGAAACTGCTGCCCGGTAGTCTATCTTCGTTAGTTCGGTTATTTCTGTTCGTATCATTTATTTGTGGGTGGTATTTAGGGTAACTTGTCTCGTATCTTACTATTTGAGTGCATGAGTGTCTACCTGTCATAATTATAGCTATCCTAATCCTAGTTCTTGCCATTAGTTAAGAAATTCGAACTTAGTCGGCTTTTTGACTAAATATCTATATAAAATCATTGGCAATGGTAATTTCGCAGGAAAGCTCTAGAGAGAGAGGAGGCATTCAATAAGGATTATTACACGGAAAAAAAGTTCCAGAAAATAGAATACCTTTTCACTACTCGTCAGAGATAAAAGAAGCTGAACCTTAAGAATTCTTTGATAACAATTTCTTTCTTAGCCCAAAATTTCCTAGAATTCTTGAAATCCAAGGATACCCCTAATTTAGTAAAAAGTGCTTCTTCTGGATTAAGAATTCATTCACTCAATTCAAGAAAAAAGCATCCTTATCCTTATTAATGAGTACTTTCGGCTTCGTACATTAAGCACTCTATCTAAATGTGTAAAAAAGATCCCCTGTCAGCAACATATTAAAACTTTTGGACAAGCCCCTAATCCCTAAAGGGGACCCCAGATGGATAGTTATGAAAGTGTCAATACTTAGCTAATATAAAGAAATTTCTTGAATAAAAGGGATGGGATTAAATATGGATTTCCGTTCAGTGAAGACAGAGGGAGTAAGGAGTTACCTAGTAGTATATAATACTACTAGTTTGAACCTTTGCATGTCTGAACAAAAGAACTCTGATTTAACCAGTTTCAAATATAGAATGCAGCGTACTAACTCCGGCTACTAGGTGATCCTAGCTAGGGTTATTTTACAGAAAACCCCTTTCTCTAAGTTATTTGAATACTGAGGTAAAGAGCTTATTAACGAGTATAAATATCGACTTTTATCAAGAGTTTTCATATAGCGAATGGGCAAAGCTCTGTCTTATTTAATCGACTCATTTTTATTAGAATAAAAAAAACTAGGGATATCCCATCTAACGATATAGGACAGAGGTCAAATTTGTGGAGGGGTATAGAGTTCCCACTCAACTGACGTTACTTCCATCCAGAAAGACTACTGTATTGAATAAAACTATAGCTCAAGACAAACTCAGTAGATACAAGATGCTAAGTTATGATAAAGTTAGGTAAGTTCTTTAAGTGCTAAGCACCTCCTCCTAAGAGAATATCTACTAAAAGTTATACTAAGCGAACATGCTATCTGGATTCTTATCTATCAAGGGTTAGGTTACAAATATAAGACGAAACCTTAAAAAACTCGAAAGGGAATACAGGACAAAAGTGGATAAAATTCTTAGTCAATGAAAAGAGAAGAGGATGAATAAGAGCACTATATATCCGTAAGCTTTGAGTACCTACTTTTAGTAACTTCCCTATTTACATCAATATAAGAATATCTGAGTAATTCGTTCGTGTTGTGTCCAGCTTATAGTATATACACAAGAATTAAAAGACAATGCCCTACCAATTCTATTTGAGCTATACATATTCAATAAACAGGATGGGTCGCTATTTAATCTTAGATACTAACTCGGTTATGGCCTAGGCTTTTTAAAGGGCCCAGAGAGGGTAAAAGGGTCTCTACTAACTTATACCCTAAAAAACCCGGTATTACTGCTTTAGGAACAACCTGTCTCCGACATAACTTTTCTTAAATTAAAAAAAGCAAACTGGGAGGGAGTTAGAAATTGCATCCAGAGCATTCTATACATATAAAACATAAAAAGTTTCGACAGGTTTATAGTATTTATAGTATAGGAGAAATTGAAAAAGTAGATAATATAATAGTAACGTTTTTGCGTAGCATAGGAGACAGTTGTAAATAGAATATCTTTGACTACTAGCCCGGATATTCCCGTCTCTAGAATTAGTATAAAATTTCAACCTTATAGATGTCTTAATAAGTCTTAGTTTCCTTACTGCCGGGTCCAAACTAGAAAACTCTATCTTATCTATATTCCATTACTAACAAATCTAGTGCATTAACTAGAATAATCCTAAAACTCCTTCCTATACTACCATATACAGGATAGAGAATAAAGAATAAGTACACTGTAGGGAATACAAGGACCCATAACCACGAAATAGCAAGAGTACAGTCCCTTAAGAAAGCTAGGGCGAGAGAAGTATACTACAAGGGGTATAGCTCTCAAGAAGTAAGGTACGCTTAAGAAAAGACAGGGCGGAAGAAGTCAATAAGAAAAAGGTACGTAAATAACTAAGTCTAGAGCAAGTAAGTCATGAGGAATAAGAAGAAAGCTCCTATTAAAGTCTAGCTACTAAGAACACAATAAAGTAACAAAGAAGTCATTAAGAAATTGGTGGGTGTATGTAGTGTTCATGTACTACTCTAATACTATGCAATGCCCTCCCTTCGGTACCCTTCAGTCAGATAGATTCATTAATGAATTAATGTATGTACTTACAAGGCCCTAACCTCCGATAAGCACAGGGAATAAGAGGATGAATTGCCCTTAACAACTATGATTACTATAATCTATAATTATGCATATCTAATAAAAAAATAGAAACTATAATACTAGATCTCCTAATACTATACACTCTGCTATAATACAAGTTCTATACCTTTGAAGAAGACCTATAGCCATACCACTAGGGGATCCTAGCTACAAAGAAGAATCTTATCCCTGTAATCCCCTAACTAGGAAGTCTCTCTCAGTTTAGTTACAAGGCTAGCTGACTCCTAAAACAAGGCATGAAGAACAAAAAAGGGTCCTAAGAGTAAGGTACAGATTCTGAATTTTTATAGCTCTGAAGAAATTTCATTCAAAAAGAAAGTGAAAGCGGGTCTATTTCTTGAAGAAACCGGGATTCTGAAGTTGGTGTATATAATGTGTATTGTAGATATATTCCTAAGACTATCCCGCCTCCTTCACAAAGTTTCCGTCGGTAAGGATAATTTAGAATTGACTTACTAGGGCTAATTCCTCTATATGCTATATAGCAGTAACAACAAACAAGAGGCATCTTACTTAAACTAAGAAAATGAAACAATCAACTATAAAATACATATAGAATAGATACTCTGTTACTATACTTATAAAGGAATACTAATACCAAAGAATACAGTAGCTACAAAACAATGTACAGGGAATCCTAACAAAAGGACACCCCCGTTTAGCTGGAGTTATGCAGGTATTAAGAGTATGAAGTTTAAGAAGAAGTGTTTGTCTATAAGGTATGAAGTAGGTCAAAAATGGAATAATAAGCTTGTAGTTAAAGTTTCTTCCTGAATTGAAAGATAAGGAGGTAATGTAATTAAATTAAGAAAGGCTTTTTAAGATTAAGAAGTCAAGTTAGTTTCCTTTTGGTGCTGGTGTTATCATAGTGTAAGCTATTTATGCTCTTTTATATATATACTCTCCTGTATTTCCCTCCCTTCGCTACGCTGTAGTTGGGTAAAAGTTTGTATGCGTTCTAAGGTTTTGCATCCTCCTTTTAGATAAGCTACAGGGGAAGAGGGGTAGTGGACTTAAGAGGTTTTATTATTATAATTTTATGTCTCTGTTTAGAAAAAGCTGTAAGTAAGTTAATTTCTTTACCCTAAGTAGGTTTTTAGTCAGATTTAAGAATTCCCGAACACGGTAAAGGCTCCCTATAATAAACATATAGGAAATCGGGAATTTTCTGGATGGACAAAGGGCAGCTAAACTAAAAAATAACATTTTAGAGAGCAACTTTATATTACAATGAATCTGTATTCCTTATTTTATTTGGTTTCAAAAGTCTTTTACTGATAAAGATGTAATATCTAAAAATTTCTTCCTCTGTGCCATTTCTGGTTTTTTCAATTCCGGGTAGATAGTCATTTTTTAGGTTTTATAGAATAAAAGAATTGAGACTAAAGCAAGGTATTCTGGTATGGTAATGAAAGTTTTCCCGGCTATGGGTTAGTGTAAGGTGGTCTATACTAGTACTATTAATTACATTACCTCGGGTACCCTTGGTCGGTAAGAAGGATTTCTCTATTATAGATTATTTCTCTATCCCCTCTTTAATGATAAGAACCGCGGCCAAGAGGAATATGCCTTTAACAACAATACTTAATGCTATCTAAGACTATACCAAATAGATATTTCCCCTATTCTATATCTTAGTAAAAGGTACTCTCTCCTTAGTATAACGACTATAGGATACTTTATAGAAAAATCCTAATTTAGCCTATCTACATTAACCAGAATAACCCTAGCTACAATAGGAAGAGTAGTACAAAAAAGGGGAATACCTCTTAAAAGACTAGAGGCCCAATCCTGCAGCACACTAAAAGACTAATATACAACTTAAGAAGTTCAAATGAAACGTATTAAGTAACTGAACAAAAGTATACCCTAACGGGAATAACCCAAAATGAGTACTAAAGCGGAAGGAGCCTCTACCTACTTGAGAGGCTTATTAATAAGACTTGTGGGGCTGTAGGAAAAGTAGACTTAGAAAGAACCCACCTTGTAACTTCTTTTAAAGTGCCAAGTGCTTTCCCTTTTACTTATTACCTTCTTACATACTCAATTTCTTTTTTTATCTCTGGAAACGAATGACTTATAGTTTTGACTCCTTAAACTCTAACCAGAATACAAATACAAGAGACCCCTTTATAATTAAGAAGCTTCTTTACTGGCTTAGAATCCTTAGAGCATCCATCCTCCCAAGTCTCTCTACTATCTCTTTAAAGCTAAAGCTTTTATCCTATAATTCAAAGAAAAACTCAGTATAGCAAAACTCCGTTAATTACAAGAAGAAGCAAAAGCTACTCCACGGCCTTTTACGTGCCCTAAAACAAGAGTTAGTATGCTCGTTAAACTTCTTTTTTTTACCAGGGGCTTTAACATCCGTTTTATAGGTTTTCCTCCCTTTTCTAGAATTTCACGCTGCCTCATAATATTTCCAGTTTGGGTTGCGATAAATAAGTGAATTTCGCGTTCTGTACGACTCGAACCTATGACGGGAGACCCACATTCTACCTAGCTGAAGAGAAAAGGGCTTTTATGCTTATATATAGATTCTATTTTGTATTATTATTCTTGTTGCTTTGCGAAACCACAGACTCCGGATTAGACCATACCATAGGTTTCTAACTAAAAAGTAGGGTTTTTATCTAAATTAATAATTCACCTATTCCGAAACTTATTGATACAGGTGCTCCCCTTTTAGTGAATCCTAGATATAGCAGCTCCGCAGTACTTTCCTAAAAGAGAGACCGTAGTTTTTACAAGCTTTGATGGGATTTCGTGCAATTAATATTTCAATAGTAAGAGTTTTCTAGAAAATGAAAGAAAACCCCCTTTATTAGCGGATGGGCTTCAAGGGTAGTGACAAAATGAAATAGAATTACTTTTATTCATTATTACAAAGAAAATGCTTTAGAGTCCCATTCCCATTATATTAAAAGTCTGGGTCATGTAATCCTCAAATTTTCTTTTTATAATATACTAGTGCTTCGATTCTTCGGTACCAAATCAAGTTAAGATAAAGCAGTTAAAACGGGACTCGTTAGTTTTCAAGCAAAGCAGCTTTTTAAGTAAGTACTCTTACAGAAGTATACTCTTGGTCGAGTGCCCCTGTTAAGAAGGGAGGGGGCTTTCCCTCATTGTTTTTGCATTATATTTGTATTAATGTTAGACTTTTTACTAGGATTTCCTTATAATGGTGTAAACTAGAGGTTTTTCCTTTAGGGTTTCTCTTGTACTTGCAAACAAAATGGGGTTAGCACTGGGACTTTCTAAGAATAATAAACATTAAAAAAGAAAATTTTCGGCGGTTCTCTATCTATACTTTACCTTTCAGGTGGATTCGCTTTATTTAAAGAATTAATTAATATGAGAATACCTTTTTTATAAGCAGGAGCTTGATTTTTATGAAACAGGATTTGTATCCAATCAATAAGGCTGGGGAATCCTAACACCAAAGGAAGAAGACTCCTAAGATAAGACTGGGATTTTCTCCCCATGCCTAAGCGATCGCACTAAGAGTTTCGCGGAAGGAACTAACTAAAGAGTTCTTTATAAAGGGTACGGACCTAATTAGACTGAAAGCATGCGTTCAAATTCTACCCTCCAAGTTCTATAGGATTTCTTGTTAGGAAAAGAATTT
>JAYMTL010000165.1:0-39679 GCA_036897445.1 Pelargonium tetragonum | reverse complement strand
CTTTCTGTTCAAACCCTTGACTGCTATAAAGAGCGGGGTTTGAACCAACTTGATACTTAGGTGAGTCGCTCTACTGCCGAAAATGTGAATTAAAAAAAGTTGAACTAAGTTCTTATTACTATCGTATTTTTACTTATTTATACTTGCGTTTTTAGATTGAGATAATAAGATTTTGTCAGGGAATTCTTTTACGGAGTAGTTTAGCGCAGGGTTTAGTTGGCTCTATGATCCTTTAGGGCATCTCTTTTCTTACTAAAGCTTATAGGCTTTTTGTTATATATCCCTAAAACTAAAAATGAAATTTAATCTAGTTCGTTTTTATTACTGATGTAAAATTTCAAATTAGAAAACAAGGTAGGAGGTCCAGTATTTAGAAAAAGGGTTTTTTCTTTAGCGGTCGTTATAGCTTGCTTAAAAAAGACAAAAAAGTAAGCTAAGTTACAGGATTTTTTCTAACTGCGTACGAAGCTTCTTTCTAACTCGATATTATTCTACTAAAAAGTTAAAGTCTTACTTTATCCCCTACCCTAAAAGTACTAAATTAAAATTTCCTTGATCGATCCAAAAGGACACTAATACTAAAAAAAGAGTGTTAGACCTTTTATCTTTCCAAAAGTCTCTCACAAGTGGATTTGAGATTAAGGCTAATCTGTACCTGAGACTACAAGACGTTAACTCGAACCAATGCAAGCCAACAAAGGGTTTCCATTCAGCGACTTCCGGGGCTTACCTCTTTCAAGTATAGGATATAGGAACTAGTTCGTCTTTCATTTAAATGCTAACAAGGCAATATTTGATATGGATGCTACAACGCATCGGAGCGAATTATATTACTAACAGATTTTGACGGGACTTAGTATTGATTATTCTATTAGAGTTACGCTTGTTCTCAATTTATCCTCTTATTCTTAACAACCTAGTATACTGTATATCTTTTAAGGGAAACCCCTTTTTTATGTATACATAAGCGTATCTTTTTTGTGCTAAATCTAAATAGAGAGGGTAGATCCAAGCTTCCTAAATTACTCAAGGTTTTTAGGAGTTTACTTTAAGTAGACTCTTTTTTTAGGTACTCTATCATCTTGCGGTAACTTTTTCGTTTAGGTAAAACACCCCTTGACAAAGACTTTTTATACACTATAGAAAAGCTTCCTTGTTATCCTGTTATATAGTCCTAATAGCAATCTGGAATTGGAGAAACTTTAACTTGTCTCTATGAAATATCAATACTAAATTCAACGCTAGGGAGGGAAAACGGAGGTGTAAGCGTGGGCTACCGACTGCTTTTTGATTTAATACGTAAATCCTTTTTATTTCTTTATTCTTAAGTGAAAGTCACGAGAACTCATAGTTTCGTAGAGGGTTGCCCCTTGACTTGTGCTTGTTTTTGTATTCTGGGTCAACAGGGTGTGCCGAAATGACAAGAAATTTGAAAATTTGCTACTTGGTAAGAGGGCTGCTCCATTGCCAGCCCAATCTGAAAAGTGTTTCAATCAAGAAGTATAAAAGCTAAACCCGGGATAACCCCGTTTTCGAAAGGACTCCATTTACAATCCTCAAAAAGTATAGGAAACCACGGAAATAAGGAATACTATAAGAGGACAAGAAAGAGATAAGAATTATACAGCATAAAAAGAAAGAAAAATTTCTTTATGTGTAGTAATAGTAGCGCCCGAAAGCGTTCCGTTTAGTATCTGTAGTCAGTAATCCCAAGAAGTCAAAGCAATACCTTTTAGCTGGGTCTTAATATCTTAGCTTATCTTATACAAAGCATTCTATATTTTTATAAAAAGACTAATTATATCAAAATTTCTATAGGAGGTTAAGATTAGGTTAGGGTCCTTAAAAATGACTAAGAAAATAGTTACAACTTGTAATTGTTCCTTACTACTGCCCGTATTCCGAAAAATTCATTTCTTAGATCATAGCAAAGGTGGATGTCCTTAAGATTGCATTAGAAAGACGAAAGATTTATAAAGAGGAGAAAAATCTTGTATTAAGATCCCTATAGTGCATAAGGTTCTAAGGACTTCCTTGAGTAAACACTATAGCTTCAACCTAGCCCGTACCGGGAAAACAATATACGGAGTTGCCTTGCCTTAATATTAAATAAAATAAGATAACACTTAATAAACAAGTTCGTTTCTCCTTGTAAACATACGAGTCTCCCAACTTTGAATACTACGGGTTTTAGCTCGAACAGTCTTGATTTATTTATATATCTGGGTCAGTTAAAGTTAATCCCAGGACAAGCCCTTGTACTTGTATACAAAGTTTTGTTTTAAGAATTTTCTATACTACAGGAAAGAAACCCTTTTCTACTAGAGTAGGCAAAAGCCCATTAAATAAAATGAAAATTAGGCGATATCCCAAATTAGACTTAACTTAAGCCCTCATTTATGCACCGTATTACTTGCCGCAATTCCGAGAGTATACCTTTATAAAGTAACCAAGGGCTCGCCTCCTAAACTCTACGAGAATCCCGGAGTCCCTTACTTTAAGTAAGAAATATACCAACGAAGGCGGAACTTAGAAAGATAATATTATATGCCTAAAGCTTAGACTGACATTGTGTAGATGGGGAGCAAAGAGTCTTGCATGTCCTAGTATTCCCAGGCAAGGATCTCACTACTTATTAATGAGTGTTCTTTTTAATGGAAGTAACTTGAGGCAGCGTTGGATAAACGAGGATCCCCTACAAAAAGAAAAGATAAACAGGTTTTGACTATCAGGGCTGCCGAAAGGGTAAGCTTTTAAATAGCAATATAATTCTTAAGGCATTCTTACTAGGACCTAGGACGGCCGATCTTTCGGTACTAACTAAAAGGGTAAAAAATCTATAAACTATAGACCAAAAATTCCTAAGAATAAGAAAAAGACTGATTTACTAGGTGTCAAACCAAGGACCAAGGAGTGAAAGTGAGTCCTAAGGTTGTCTAATCTATGTAACTACCCTTATTTTTTGCTGCACAAAGATATTTGTGCACTCATTTTTCTTAGTTTTTAGGCCCCTCCCATAACGCTTCTATTTATAAAGTTCTTTACTTCCTGATTTATAACAAGATCTCCAGAATAATGTATAGTAAAGGGATACCAAGAAGTTCCCATGAATTAAGCGCCCGTTACTCTTGTTTCTTTTTGGAACCTCTTATAAATTTGACATGCTAGAACATTTTATTGAACTCAAGGAGGAATACAAGAAGCTGCCCCTCAATCTCTTTATTTACGGTGATTACTCAACTGAATCTTCAAAGTCTTTCTATAAAGTCACTACACTAATAGAGAGTCCCCTCGGCTACATACCCGGACAGTTCAGAGTTTCTAGAAGTCTTATCAAGATATAGAGTAAGCTAGTGATCCAGAGTTCAGATCGAAAGCAAGAGTAAGAGGATAGGTATAAAAAGTAGGCGTAAAAAAGGTCACTCTAATAAAAGAATAAGCAAAAAGCGCTTAGCAGTTAGTGAAAGAGGTTAGAAGCTTCCCTTATTCTGGGATTTCCTAAGGTTTAAGTCTTAGTAAAAACAGCTATCCCTTAGCTTTCTCTAGAGGGTTTTCCTACTGCAATCGTTATAAAGCCGGGGCGAAATACAAAAAGTTTTGCCAAGTTTACGGCGCTACCATTCAATACTATACACGTTAAGTATAAAAAGCTAGCTCTTACTAGATTCATTTAAGAGAGGATTCTTTTAAAAACGATTGAGACTTCAATACAGAATACTTGTACTTTCCAATAAGGGGCTCCCTACCGAGTATTGCTGCCTAAGATGAACAGGACTCCTTATTCTTTATTTCTGGAAATTCTTAGACAGAATTCCTTACTTTTAGGTCCATTTATAGAAAATAAAAAAAAGAAAAGTAGTTAGGTTTCTAGCTTTACTCCGGTCTAAAACAAAAGAGCTCATATTTTAAGGCAAGGTGCTGTACTAGACTCAGGGTAGCTGAGAAGGGCTTGATGTTTCCTTATATAAGATACAAAATGGGATTTGTTAGCTTTGCCCGGTACTCCTACGCGGTTAGTAGATTGTCTCATTTTAAAGAAGCTTTTATTAAGTTAAGGGCTCCTCAGAATCGCTAGAAATTCAGTAGTTAAACCTGTTTTTTTAGTAGAATAAAATAAGGCTAAAGTAAAGGTCCCCTTTAATTTAATATGTACTATGCTTTTTATGAACTGCATACGGATGTGTACTAAAAACAACAATCCTCGTAGTTGTTCAATGAACGAGATTTTTCACTTGGTCAGGGTTAACCTAGTTAAATTTATAGTAGTATACAGGGCCGAGGTTATTCAGGAATGCCTTACATCTGCTTCTTAATACCTGTTTTTTGTAAGACCCCTTCTACTGCTTACCTTAGAACTATATTCTTAAACGCCCGTAAAGTCCAGTAAAACCTCGAAAGTCTTTTTCTCTGGTAAAACCCTATGCTTAATATCCTTCCTTCACTTGCATTTTTTGAAATTGTTCCTGAATTGTTAGAACCTTTAAAGCAGCTAGACCTTTCTTATGAGCCCTATTAAAGCCCGTACTTTTTGTATTGTAGCTATCTTACTCCCTCCGCGTATTCCCAGCCTATATCCTATTCCTATCTGTTAACTAGATTCGAGAATTTCTGGTCAGACACCAAAAGTAAACAACCTATTTTATACCTATACTTTTCCTGGGCTTTGACTTTCTATTTGATCCAAGGGTTTCCTTGTTGTTTTAGGGGCTCCCCTTATACCTTATTTAGACCTAAACTATAACAGAACCCGGGTTTATAGATCCCAAAAAGTAACTAAGAAGAAAGCATTCTACAAGGAGTCTTCGATTATCTAGGGGCATAATATCCAAGTGAAAGGCTTTAGATCTCAGAAAAAGGTCTTACTTTCTTTTAGAGAGATATAACAAATCCAAATATACCAAACAATAAAGAAGCCCTTCCCTTTTGTTAAGATTTTCCTTAACACTCTGAAGTTACTTTACGGACTAGTAAACACCACTGCGTTAAAGGGACATTAGTTACTCTACCTATTGTCTTAGTTATCTGTATTAGTATAAGTAGTATAAAGTTCTTTTAGTTGTTTTTTTTTAGTTATAGATAAACAACATAGATACCTATTCGCGCTCTCCTTAGTTGCTTTCTTCGCTTTCATACTCTTAATCTTAAGACTAAGACCTATACCTCTCTTACCCTGGATATCCGTACTATTCCTCTTGTAGCCTTTTTACTTACTAAAGTCTTGCCTTAAGAGTTTATAGAGAATTTTCTATTACTAAAGTTATATATTTTAGTAAGCCTTTTCTTTATCTTTTTAGTATTCGCTAGTACTAGTAATAGAAATGGGTATAGATAAGAGTATAAATAGGGTTTTTAGTAAGAATTCTGGAATTCAAAACTGAGAAGTATATAGATTTGGCTGGGGTTTGCTTCCAAACTAAGGATTTACCAGCCTTCTCAAACCAATCCATATAGTGACCTATTCTATCGCGTTCTGGCAGCCTTAGTAAAAAATCAGTCTTTCGTACAAGAGTAACCCGGTAACTTTTTTTGTCCTATTATATATTATATTAGGAGCCTTTGATTCATGTAAATCTTTTTTCTGCTCTGCAATGCCAACAGAGGAATATCTTCTCTTTTAGAACTTCCATACGCATTCTAAGTCTTTTTTGTAAAAAGGTTAACCACCTATATCTGGGTTATGCTATCCACTTAAAATTTCTATCTATTGGAAACCTTGGCATTAAAAAAGCAAGGTCCTGAACCTAATAAGAAATTTTATTTTATCTAGATTTTGACGAGGAAAAACACAGGAATTCGCTAAGCTTTTTTACATTTTGATTTAATTGAAAAAGTCTCTCCGAGTCTTTGTATTATATAAAGAATCGGGTCATCTAGTTCCATATAATTTTAAGGATTCCCCTCTCTAAAAATTGAACTAGTAAACTCTTGTAAAGTAACCAAGGCAGTCCTTAAAAGTTTTGGCTATAAAAACCAAAAAAGGGGCCCCTAGTAAATTATCTTGAGGCTTGTCATTTTATTCTTAATAACCTAAAACAATAGTGGTTCTACTCAATTCCAAAGCGCTCTTGGCGTACGAAAGGAATAGTACTTTTTAAGGAGTAGTTTTTGATCCAGCCTTGATTTGTGTAAAAGACTTTAGATTATTATACCTTGAAAAAGAGGTGTCCTTTAGCCGCTTGTTCTGGAGTTTCAAAATTCTTATTTAAATTTGTTTTGCATTAGAATTTGCTTAGATTATACCTATAGCTTATAGGCTTTGGAGCACCGTGAGAATTCTTTGCTATTCTTAGATATTATTAGGCATGAGATCCTTAGGTCTTATTTATATTTAGACCGTTTTATTATATTTCTCGCGCTTATGCATTTGGTTTTTGCCAATCCCTTTAATTCCGGTTTAACTGGATCTTGAAATACTCTGCACCCTTTTCTATTTACTTACTCTACAACGCCGGGTTTTTAGCTTTTACTTCTGATATCGATGGAGCTTCACAAAAACACGTAGTTAGAAAACTAAAAAAGCCTGGGTTTCAAGACTAACTTTGGATATTTAAGGGTTGTTAGTGGCTCCCAGTATTTATCTGTGTTTGAAAGGTTTAGATACAAGAAAATGAAAATTATAGAGTAAGGGATGAAACTTGGTTTAGAAAAACTATGTCCAAATTAGCAACTAAAGGGGGCCGTATGATAAGTATCCGCATAAAGAGCTTTACCAAAGAAGAGAAGAAGCGTAACTAAAGTAAGAAATCCTGTAAAGAAAAATACTTGACTACCTCTTATTCGAACTTGTTGAATTTTAGGAGTTAAGAATAAGAAGGTATACAAAGAGCACTTCTGAGAACTTTTGGAACCTTATTTACTTCAGGGTACTTAGCTATCTTTTTATAAGGACCAGAGTATAGACTGCTACTAAAGTACAACTCTTTACTATAATAGGAACCAACAAAAAGGAGCTACTCCCTATAAAGGCGTTTGTTATCGTCCCCAGGAGCCGCTATTTCTTTTTAATTTCTAAGACCCAAGGTATCCTGTAAAAAGAAATCTCCGATAACTCTTAATTATATAAGCTAAACTAAAAAAAATCCTAGAACGTAAACGCGGGAGCGTGCTCCATTTGCGAATTAAATTAAAGGATAAACCCATTAAATTAAAAATTCTTTGTGACTCATAATTTCTTAACTAAACAGGATCAGGAAGAATACAGCCTTTACCTTTTATACTTTAGTCTTTACCGAAAATAGCTTTAGATCTTTATACTCCTAAAGGTCTCTTTATTCTCAGTAATTTCTTTCCCTAGAACCTGGATATCCGCTCAGTTAAAAGTTAAAAGAATTTCAACAGTTTCTATTGCCAAAATTGCCTAATACTGATTCCATCCACTGTCTCTCTAAGACTAAAATAAAAGCAAATTTCTGAATTCTTTTCTTTGCCTTCGAAATACATAGGCAACGTATTAAGTTTTTTAGCTTTTTGGATAGAGACTCGGGGTACTTTCAAGTTTTGTTAATAAATCGTCTATGAGTTCAAAAACTTAGCACACCCCTACCCTATAGGATTAGTTTATCAGACTCAAAATTAGAGCGCAAATCTAAAAAAAGAAGTCTAAGTTTTTAGTTTTTATTAGAGCACTTTATATGTCAAGAAAAAAAGTTCACAGAAAAGTTTAAGGACTGTCAACAAGTAAAGGGATCCCCGAGTTCAGGAATCTTTATCGGCTAAAACTACTTTAAGGGCACTTTACTAAACTAAGGCGAAAAATCTCTAGAGTATAAATTTCTTGAGTTAAATACTCAATTTCTATGAAAGGGTTCAAAAAAGATCCAGACTGGAGAAAAAGTCTATAAATTTCCCATGGTCTAAAAAAGGTATCGCTTATATTTGGAAAACTTTCCACAAACTATATCAATTTTCTGCTAATTTGTAATTAATTGAGTTCTGTTTAAAAAGTATGTACAACCCCTATTATGCTTTTATCTGCACGGATGTTGAAAGAGTATCTAATCGAGTAGTGAACGTTTTGGTTTTAACAAGAAATCGATCAAGTCCTTTGGCCATAAAGTTAGGTCTAGCTGCCAAATCTTAACTTAAACTTAAGCGGTTTCATTGGGCCTACTACGCCCGTTTACCAAGCAGCAGTTACAAAAACCGGACATAAACTCGTAAACTATAGGGCTTTCCCTTTTTTATAGTATAAGCTAAACTAAAACTTAGAAGATTTTTTAGTTAAATTTTATCCAGAGTGGGCTTATTGTTATGCACAACAAGACGTGTAGGAAAGCCCTCTTATAAAGTATAAAGGGGAGAACTAAGAGTAACTGGATCTTTTTACCTTTTGAAACAAGGAGAACTGGCTTGAATATCTAAACTTTGTGAAATCCCTAGAGTTTCTTGGAGTTTGCTACTTCGGAAATAAAAAAACTTCGTTAGTATAATTCAAGAAAAACCTGCATCTTTAATAGGAAGACTTTTTAATGTCATAAGCTCATACCTTACTTACTTCACCTCTCAAAAACCTTTAAAAACACACGGAAATCGTTAAAATCATCGTACATAACGGGACCTTAACTCACGTTATAGCACCCTCTTTTTAAAAGCGGCCTTGAAGAAAGAACTCAGCCCCGCACACGAGGAGGGTTACTAGTACTCTAAATCTCTAATAGCGATATAATCCAGACGCAGATCCTAGAAGTTAAGCATAACTGAAGTGTATAAAGTTACGTGGTTACAATCTAAGAAATTACAAAAAGCAAAATCGAGATTCCATTCTTCTTAGCAATAGTTTATGCGTTATCCAACCACACAAGTTAGGGCTTTTAAAGAAGGAGTAGGGCTCTTTATCTATAATATTTAATTTAAGCAATTTCCGCTTTCTTTCTCTAATGAGTCTTTAATTTGTACCTTTACTCCTATACTACGGGTTCCCTTATAAAATTTCGTAGTCCAAATTTAGTTAGTTAATTCCGCGGAATCCTGGGGTTCTAAAGGAGGGGCCTTTTTAGTCTCGTCCGGTGGATTTCCTGTTTATAAGAAAGAGCTCCCTTATTCTTAATCTGTACTAAACTATATATTCTCCCTCGAAGCTTTTTTTGCAAGTGTTTAACTAAGTAGACCCTTTAATTACTTATTAGGATTTAAAGTTAGTTATTCAGTTCTAGTTTAGGTAATTTAATAGCGCGCTTTTCCGGCTTTTACTAATTATTTAGAAATGAATTGTAAGTCCTATTTCATTTCCTACTCCGGAGAATTTTATTATAAAAGCTCACATCACTAACGGAAATTACGGTATACCCAAGGTGGTGGACGAGTCTTGAATCTAAATTGGGAGATATCTTCAGAAGCCCCTTTTCATTGTGGAGTCTCTTTAATATCCGGCGCTATCTAAATTAACAGGTTATAGATATTCTTTTCCTATAAAGGCAGCTCCTAGTACTAAACACTGTTTCATAGGTTGTAAAGGAAACTCGGATTATCCGCCCCTTTCTTCGCCGGAGTATCCGGTAGGTATAGAGTTGTTAAAAGGATTATGTCCTTGTAGTAATTGTATATAAAATGCACTGAAACTTACATTATTAAATTAAGGAAAGCCTTATCAAAGGCTTAATAGAATAGAGTATAACTAAAGATAGCCCCTAGACCCAGAGCTCTAATAGGAATCTTTATATCATAAACTTATAAAACCCTTCTCTTTAGCAAGAATAGGCTTTCTTATTTTCTTGTTCAGAATATAAAAATTGTCCCGATTTTCTTCTACTTAATACTACTAAGCCTATAACCCTTTATTTCATAGCTCATGACGCGGTTGATTTAGAACCTCTAACTCCAAAGTCCTCACTCAAAATTTTACTAAAGCAACTACAGGCCTATAACCGCAAAAATTTTCCAGTAGGGTTTGGGGCTAAAGCAGCTTTTGTCAACTTAAGAATAGGAATTACGAGTAATAAAAAGCATAGTTTAAAGGTGTCCTTTTCTTTCGGCTATTTACCTAGTAAAAAGTTTGACTTATACTTGGTATGGGTATTTCTCTGTGATTAGATTTTTTTTAACCAAAAAATAAGTACCCTGAAACCCAGGGCAGGGGTATTGACTTTGTTCGTACTTGACGGTAGGCACAAGCTATAAATAAAAGTGAAATTAGATATACTCATGAGTAAAACCCAGCCGTCTAAAGGAGACTCCTTTTTATCAGCTCCCACCAGATGTACTAACCAAATCCTTATTTATATGCCTCAAAAAGGTTCCTGTAGAATACTCAAAGGACTTGTAATACCCGACACTAACTAGAGTTGTTTATACCTCTTTAAGAGCAAATTCCTACCCCGGCTACCCCTATACTTTTCTAGGATTAAGACGACAAAAAAGTTAGTAATTTTATATAGAACCCAGTTCTCGAACGAATAAGCGGCGTGTAGAATCTAAAGTCCGGTAAATAATCACAGAAGTTTCGCGGTTCTTAATTCTAGCTAAAAAAAGAGAAAACTTTGCAAAAGAAGATCTTTAGCTAACGTCAAAAGAATTTGTTGCTAAATAGGAATCGTCATTTTTTATACACTGGGTACAAAACTTACTCCTTTTTTTATTAAACACAAAGGTTATTAACTAGGAAGATATCCTAACTTATATAGCCCAAAAATGAGACAGACTTCTTACTCCAACCACTTTAACTCGAATAAAGTAATACAGAACAGACCTATTCTATATTCATCCAGTGGCCTTGGTAAGACTATAAACTTTAGAAAAGAAAGATATATATATAAACATATAAAAACTAGTAACCCCAACAAAAATTTTTATCTATATGCATGTAGATTTACATTGTGCATTATTTCAGATAACTATAACAAAAATCTTTAGAAACTCCGTTCTAACGAGTAAAGCATTTAGAATATAGTATAAGTAAACCCCGTGTTAAAACTGAAGAGAACTTTTATCTAGTAGATTAGATAAGACGTATTAGAGCTACTAACCCGAAAAAGCCAAGTATAACACTAAGTCTTTAAAGAATTTTTCTTGAGAATTAAAAAATAGAGTTTTATAATATAATGAAATCTTAGTATTCCTCGCTTTTGAGAGCAAATGTGGGAGCTCCTGAGGTTTAATAACAAGATTTCATTTCGGATCTTGTATTTACTTTTTTAGTAACGACTTTGGTAACAAATCCTCTATTTCTTAAGAGAAAGTACTCCCTACTTTACGAGCTTAAAGTAACTTAAAACTATATAATATACACTTCATTTAAAAAGTAAATACGGTGTAGGGTTACTAATAAAGAGTCCAGAATTTTTTCTCCATGTAATTCGATTTATTACTACCTATAAATCTCGAAATACCGAAGGATTTCCATATAGCATTAAGCCCTAAACCTCACTCGAAAGCGTATCACACTTTTTTCCTTTACTTTAAACTTATGTACCTCCTATCCTATAGGGACAGCCATACATTATTACAATTACAGTATCCTTTTAGTGGAAACCCCTTATAATAAATAAAAAATGACGAGAGTCTTTCTTGTTCTTATATCCCGTGCAATTAGTTTTTCTTAAGCACTTTTAACTCTTTTACTAACTTGGGGTTTACCTTTTGTTCTAAATTAAAATAGTTTTAGGGTATTCTTGGTGCCATATACTTTATATATCTGGACACTTTATTAAGAGCAAGGGTCTTTATATAAGATGCTATCTAAAAGCAGGATCTATCAACTAATAAAGCATTACTTTAGCTCCTCTTTGACAAGGCTTATTTTCTTAAAAGATTTTAAGTATATTATCTGAGGTACACCCATTTAACAGGTAACTTAAACCTTAAATCGTTATATCCAGGGTTCTATCTCTCCCTAGAAAAAGTGTCCTTTTTACATAACTCTCAGCTCTCCTATTATAAATATAAAATACTGAATCTCCCTTTTTAAGACTCCCAGTTTTTATGGTAGCTTTTAAAGATCTCGCATACAAATTAGTTAAGAGTCGCGGATTGGATTCTCAATCCCTTGAAAACGTATATAAATCAGAGGATTACCCAGGAATATAGCGATAATTATACCAACAAGTACTGCAAAGCCCCTATAATATAAATTAGAAATTGAACTTTGATTACAAAGCAAAATCCTTTTAGTTTCATATACGACACTTCTACTGGTTTTATACAACCAACATAATGAGAATTTCTCTCCTTCCAAGGCATTTAGACCTAAAAAAGTTGGAACTTGAAATAGAAACTATTATTAGAAAAAATAGACTTCCTATCCGCTTATGTTCCTTAGCTTTTTTAATCTCCTTATTTTCTTTCTGAAATCGTAATATTTTGATTTTTTTATTAGACTGTAAAAAGAAATTCATTTTTGAGTAAAGAGAGCCCCTTATTGTTTGTTTTAAAATGCTATTCTTTTTTTGATCCTCTTCTTTTAGGTACCCCTGGAAATTTGTAATTGCATAGATAAGGATAGTTACCAAGCGTTTTGACTGAGATCAGAGCTCAAATCACTTATAAGCGAGTCCTATATATTTTCGAAACCACAACTGCTACTAGACTTTTTCTATTTACGTATTTATTGGGTTTTACTTTACAAAATCTTGCCACTTAGTAAAGCAGCATCCTTTGAATTGAAAACTTAAGTCCCTATTTCCTCCAGGATAAGTAAAAACTCTGGCCAACTGGTAACTTAATATGAATACCCGTCTACTATTAGCCTTACTTCTTAAAAATTTCCGTAGACAAAGTTGAAGTATATATAATTTTGAGGGAAGTTGTCTCAATGTAAAAGTAACTCTAAAGTATAGGGTAGCATAAATTCTTTTTTAACCCAAAAACTGGAAATATTCAAAAGCAGACCCCGCTTATATAAAGGGCTTCCTTTTCTGTGTACCTCAGCTTGGGGAGTTTCTCGGAGACTCTCCGTAGATTTAGACATATTACGCTTATGAAAAATGGATATACTCCAGCTTAAAGTATCCGTATTTTTGTTCCTTGTAGTAAAAACGATCCTAGAATTATAAGAACTATATAGGGCACAGCTGAAGAAAACCACCACAAGCTAAAGCAAATCAAGCTTAAAGTTGCAGGATTATAGACTATCAGGAGACAGATTATAGATAATATTTCTTAATGTAAATATATATTGCAGGGGTTATAAATTAGCTGCTCTCAAGAAAAAAAGGGGGGAGTCATTCTCATTTGGCTATGTTATTTAAAAAGCTTTATTTTACTGAGCTGACTAGACTCCTTAACTTTTTGCAGGGGAGTTTTCTGTATAGGATTTCTTAATTTCAACCTGCGGTTCTCTTTTCGTGCCAAAGAAACATATTACGTCCCTGTCAACTATCTAATTCTAATACCCTAGCAAACCCAAAAGGGCTTTAAAATTTAAAATAAAGTAGTCTATAACTAGCAGCCCCTTTTTATCTCGTGCAGGAAATAATTTAGATAACATATAAAACTTATCTTATTGTAGTAAAATTTCTCAGTTTCTTCAACTAAAACTTAAGATTTTTGCAAGTAAAAGGGAAAGTAAGTTTCAGAGATTCTATTACGGGGCGCTAGTAATGAAAACCGAGGACAACGAAAATATCTATAATCTAATAGAGAGTTTACAATAAGCGTATCCTACTGAATATTTTGGCATGCTTTTATAGAGAGTACTTAACATATCTTAGTTGGACCAGGTTTCTAATAAGTCAATTTTGATGAAATGCAAAGAACGGATAATTTTCTTCTTGATAAAGGGAATCCTTAAAATAGGGGGTAAATATATATAACCTTCAACTAGACATAATAAGACCAGAAAGAAAAAATTTTTATAATATCCTGTATTCGAATAGGTGGAAGAGCCGAAAAAGGACTTTTCAGTACTGATTTTAGCCGACACTTCTTTTTTATAAAAATTTAGAATGTTGTGTTATCCAGAGGATTAAGACTTTTGAATTTGATCTACCTAAGATTCCCCTTTTAGCAAGTACAGAAAACATAAATTGGTAAAACAACGAAAGCCTATAAAACCGCTTTTAGAAGGGCCATTTCAAATAAGTAAAATAAGTCTCTATAAACAGGGTAGTAAATCCAAGAATGTAGGTTTATAATAGCAGAGAACCCCGTAAAATTATAACAAAAGGCCCCTTTACAAGAAAGATTTTGACATTGAAACCTGAAATTAATAGTAAGCTTGCTTATTTTATAGCTTTATTTGCTTTTTCTCTAAGGTAGGAGGTGTAGTTAATCTTTCTTAATCCTTAGAACTTAAAAAAGACTCAAATTGCTCTGCTTATGTAAATCCCTTAATTAATCTTGTTTTTGTACTGGAATAGCTTTTAGAGGGACCCTATAACCTATAATATAATAGTAAATAAAGGGTTTTGCGGAATACCTTGTGCTAAGGAATTTCAATTTAAAGAAGGAGTTATAGTAATACCAAAGTCTTAAATAGGATACTTGGTAGGACTATTAGGACCTGGGATATACCCTTATAGTTGTAAGCTGCTTTGAATAAAAGAAGAATTTTCTTTTTTAACTTGCTTAATAGCCTTAAGGGCAGAAAATTCTAAAGTGGTTAAAATCAGGGAATTCCCAAGTCTGTATTTACCAAGATCACAAAAATGAAGAATAGAGCTTTACTTTAACTATTAAAAGCTTTTATACTCAAGAGGTCTCTGTAGCAAGGCTTGAGGAAAGAAGGAACTCTATATAAAATTTTTAACTGGGTATACTCTCTAGTGTTATACCACAAAGCACCTAAATGACTAAAGTTACTCAAGTGTTGCGGTTTCTGGACCTTTTTTTTGAAACGAGGTCTACAAAAAAGACAAGTATACAAAGAAAATTCTGTATATAGTTACCCGGCTTTGTCGTTAGTATTAATTGTGGCTCTTATTCAAGTGTATTAGGAAGGAAGATTTCAAGTGCTTAATTTTAAGCAAGATTAAGGGCTGTAAGGCTTTGCGAGTTATGGATTTCGTATAAGGGTTTACATTGTAAGACAGGCTTCCTTTTAGTCATATCTTCGACGATTTCGTCAATTTTTGTGGGTATAACCCTAGTTCAACAAAAACTAAATATCTTACGCTTTCGTAAAAACTTTACTAGTATTTCCTAATAAACTAAAAAAGCAGGGTTGTTTATTATATATTATATACCGGGTTGCCCTGGGTTTACGTCCAGTCCTGTAACCGATACGAGGAAAAAGAAAGTAAAGTTTAGGAAGTCTTGAGGCTGTAATATAAGTGTCCAGATTGTCAGTAAGGCTATAAGGTACTCCTGGTATTACTGAACTATAATCCAAAAGGGCTAGGGTTTGCAAAACTTTTTCTTTTATAAAACTTTCCGTGTGCTTGCAAGGGTCTTGCCTTTTAAAAAGACCTTAAAGAAATACTTAATAAGAAGCACGTTTTCTGAATATGATTTTTAAACTTCCTCTTAGTTTAGTATAGGCTTAGCTATTAGAATAGTATAGTTTAAGTTTCCTCCTAAACTTTGCCCGAATATAAACAGGAAGCCCCTTAAAACCTAGTATGCAGGTACTGTATATAGTCTTTCTCCCTTTCCAGATTAGGAAAGAAATGAAATTCGCGAAAGCTTGATCTAAACTTTCCTTTTAGCGGTATCGAATTCCTCGAGCGCAACTACCAACAGGTCGACTCTGTAATAAAAAGAATTTAGTCAAAAACTCGGGTCCATTAGAGCAAGAATTTCTCTAGAATCTAGTATTTCACCTAAAAAGATCATATCCTCGTTAAGAAGTTAACGAACTCTATCTCTTAAATACCTTCTTAACTTAAACGAAACTCTACAATCCACGGTAGAACGTTTGGATTCATACCGGCATAGGTTCATGTCTTGTTTGTTACAATGAATCTACGAATACCTATACACTTCAAATAGAATTAAAAAGTCCTTTATTAGTGTGGAATTTCCGGAATTTGTTTAAGATCTTTCGTTTACTGAATTCTTATGTAAGAATCCTGAAGTAGCGAAGCACAAATGCACTCGGATCCATAGGGAGTCTTTTCATTCAGAGTTTTATTTAATTATTCCCGCGATCCTATCTTAAATATCAGACAAGAAATGACTTTCAGAATCGTTTATACAATATTCCGAGATTCATTTCATTCCTTTTAGAGCTGATAAAGAAGAACAAACTGAGTATTCAAATTCCTCAGTTGGCAAAGAAGCGCACCCCGCTTAAGGTAGTGCAATCTAGTAAAGAATAAAAAGGCGTAGGTTCGAATCCGGATAACATTTTTAGGCCCAAGTCAGATACAGGAAACTCCCAAAAGCCTTAGGAATCAGAATTGCTTTTTACTCTAAACAGGGGGTCCTAAGAAAAGTCAAGAATTCGTATAAAGGGACTCCGGGTCAAAAGTAGGAGAAACCGAGTAACAGGGTTTAACCATATAAAGAAGGATCTACTATCGATAAGGCAGTTCTTACTTTGGTTTATAGTTATACCTACACTCCTTAGCTTAATAAAAAAAGAGTCTTAAAGAAAAACTTAGAGGCGGAAAAGAGCTCCTTTATATAGCAAGTGCAGGAGGCATTCGCGGCTCTAGTTTATTACAAATGCCCGAGCGGTACAAGAATGTTTTCTAATTAATAATCTAATTTGTGTAAATAGAATTGCGAGTAGGATTTTAACCCGCTTTAGATTTTCTTAGTAGCCGGATACACCCCTTAAAGAGAATCTTGAGAAGAAAAACCTCTAATAAAGAAAGGGCTTACGTTCTCAAAAGACCTCCCAGATAGATACCTTTTGCGTGTGACAAACCCTCCGGCGTAGGGGCGATAACCCCACCCAAAGCTACACGGGAGCCCCACTCTCTCAAATGAAGTTTAGTTATTTTAAAGTATCCCGATACAGCTTTTAGCCGTAGGGTAAGTCCAATACGAAATACAAAGTGGGTTTTTCTATTCTCAAAGTTGAGTAGTTATAACAAGACGAAACTCTTTATGTTGTCCAAAAAGCTGAAAAGTATAGAATTACCTTTCCTTGTACTGACCAGAGGGGGCTGCCTTTCTAAAAAAAGGGGGATTTATAATCGCAATTAAGGGTGTACTTCTTTTTCTAGAATTACAGTAAGCCTTGAGTATTTAGGGATCTCCTTAAATTAGGAAACCTACAGCTTAAGCTTACTACTCCTGTCTTTTCCTTAGAATTCCCAACTCACCTATAAACTCAGATATACCCAATTATAGATAGTAAGATCATTTTGTCTATCCAAGATAACTAAACTAAAGGAGTAGGGTATTGCATGTATACTTTCCAAGGGATCCTTATACCTCGTAAGGAAAAGGCCTATAAAGTTCGTATAGATAGAGATCCGAAAGTGGTATTGGGTTTTGGCTGGTTTCTATTATCCCAAACGCCAGTATAGGGCCTAAAAAGCCTTAATACGGAGAGAATAGGAATGGTATGTTTGACTTTCCTTTACCTTCTCCATCCTAGTAAATTGAGTCTTAACCGGAGTTCATGATAGCTTGTTGTGGTTCCAAAATAAGAACTTATTCAAATGCATTTTAAATATAGCTAAGTTCGGTCTAGTATCTTTTTAGCTAATACATTCTTAAACATCTCCCAACTCTGGCAAGTTTCTTTTCTCTTCTAATAGATACAGATTGATTTAATCTCGGATTGTATGATTCACATGGATTTCGTAGTTCTGAACTCTTTTCTGAATCTGATCTTGAATTCTTATCCTTTCTTTTATCAGTTATTGGTTGTGGGTTAAGGTTTCTAAGTATTGGTAAATGTAAGATCCTTTAATATATGAGTTAATAACAGAGTCCTTGTGAGCCTTAGTCTTGTAATTCCCTGTCCTTAAAAACCCTACTCATACCAAATAAATTTAAGGAAACCCTATCTAGTAGTACTTAGACCTTACCCTGGATTATTCTATCTCTGTTTAGTAAAAACTTGAGCTAGAGCTCCTACTTTATAAGACCTGGTTTCAGGAACTTCTTTCAAAATTAAGAATTCCTTGTAACCTTACTGCTCTTACTTAGAAAAATTGAGAATATCAGAAAAATTTCTACATATTATTTCCACACAAAATCTTGCCCTTACCAGAAACAGAGGAAGAAGCCTACTCCTTTCCTAACATCTCTTTTCTATTTACCCACTGTAAGCAAAAAGCAGAACAGGAAGAAAGCAATCTGAGTTCCTTCCCTATATGAATTTAGGCAGCTGGAAGTTATATTACGTATTAGTACTATAGTTATCGCATTAGTGTCCTTATATTCTATAGTAGTTAAAGAACCCCCTGTTAAACACTAACGGAATTTCCTTTTTTTTCCTTGGGCTTGCCCTTATTTGAACCCCCGTCGGTTGGAAATTAAGCTGTACTTTACTACGGCAAAAGGAGGACTCTTATTACCTTTGGGCCTCTTTATCTTTCTTATAAGGACTTTATCTAGCAGGAGGTTAGATCCTAGAGAAAAATTTTTTTTTTCTAAATACTGCGTAACCAGGTACCCCTTAGTAAATGTAGGCGGGAAATGGGGCAGGGATTTCCCTTTTAGTTAGAAAGACTTCTTGTTTTATAAAATTGTTAAAATATATACAAAAGCTATCCCATTATCAAGCGCACTCCCAAGTATATAATTATTTCAGAGGGCGGATTCTGATCTTCTTAACACAAGAGGGTTCCTTTGTCCGTTTTCATTAGATACAAAGTCCGCAGGGTCAAGCTGTATTATATTTCTTTTTAGCATAGGCTGGAGTCCTGGATGCCCTTGGGACAAGTAAAACGAGTTTTTAAATTTCAATCTGGTTGAGTAGGGGTACATGAAAATTTCTCTCCAATATGTATCCTCTAAGTCCCTTTTATGAACTTTTTCTCTTCGGACGGGCTAGTATTATATACTATGGTAAAAGAATCCCGTATTCCTACTCTTTATTTACATATACTTCCCTACCCTATAGGTTTAACCGTATTGCTTATAGGCAGCCAAACTCTATTCCGGAGCTACGTAGCATACTGGTTTAAGGTTTCATGTATTACACGCGAAGAATCCCCTTAATTAAATAAAATATATACAAAAGCTGTCCCGGGATTTCCTCTATACTAAACAGTACTGTAAGTTGTTTAGATATGTAGAGGGCTCAGAATAGCCCAGTTGGAAGAACATAAAATACTGAAGATCCTCTCGTCAGCGGTTCAAAGTCTACTTTTAAAGCGTACTTACAAGAAAAATGAAGAGTCATTGGTTGAATTACAAAGCGGTTTTCAAATTAAGTCTCGGTTTTAGGTTTCACTAGCAAATATGAAAGAGGGCCCCTTTTTGCCAAGGATAAGATAAACAAGATCCAGCTCTCAAAGTTCTCTACAGAAACCCGAGTTTTGCGTTGGATTTGAACCTAAGCATTTTTTTAATCCCTTAAACGCTCTACCGAATGTGGGTTGAACATGAAGATACCGTATTCCCTTTCTTTATTAAAGTGATTTCGATAGCATATCCATCGTGCATTCTATCCAAGTAATTCCAGTTACAAGGTCTAAGATTGACTTAAGAAAGGGAAACCCGCTCAGAATCTTTTTGGATTTCCTACCGGAGTATGTTTGGTTTTATTACGTAAAAGGCACAATCTATTAAATGTACCAAAATACAAAAAGGGCCCTACTTCGGGTTTCATTAATAAGAAATTGCATTTCCGAGCGTTAAGGAGGATTAATATTATGCTTTTAGGAATAGCCATATAACAGAGTTTCTAAAGGGGTGCCCGAAGTCTTGTGGGTTCAATATACTTCTAATTTTTTTAGTTTTATAGATAGGGGATTTTTAAGAAATTTTACTTTACAGATATCCACTTCCAAAACATATAAATTTAGACCCTTTTACTGGGAGAGTTATTCGCACAAAGCGGAAGTCCAATAACCAAGAATAAGTTTTTTGAGTCAGTTGTTACTTCTTTATATATAGAAAAAGAACTTCTTATTTCTTACGAAGCGTTTATTTCCTACAGTATCCTATAACTCCAAATCCAAAGCAAAAGTGGGTCTTCAATAAGATTTAATACGATTGGGATGTAGTGTAGCCGAGGATTTCTCGATCGATACTGTAGAGGGGGAGCCATAAATAGTTAAATAAGCGCCATCTTCCTTAATTTAGGAGTATTCTCCTACAGCAGACTTTTAGTTTAGAAAAAGGTTTTGTCAGTGTATAATTACTTTGTTTTTAACAAGATATACATATGAATCTCTAGCCAACAAGAGGTTAACTTCTTTCCCTTATCCTTAGGGGAGTCCTCGCTTACGTTATATCACAAGGAAAAGTCCTCATAGCGGATGGAAACCCTTGGTCATTTTTATACTTTTTGGGACCCTTTCTTCTTATGAGGGATCGGGTTAAGAGATTCCGACTTATTGGGGCATACTAAATTGAAGTAGAGCCCCGCGAGGCCATTTTAATACTAACTGAAGTTTCTTGTTTTAACTGTGTACTTCAAAAAAGCCAAGACGACTCAAACTAAGGGTTTTAAGCCCCGCCAAAGGCACAAAATGCTTGCTCAAGAGCTTTTGAATTATACTGTAATATAATTCAAATTCGTTGGTTCGAACCCTATCACAAGACTTCTATTACAAAGAGAGTTCCCGCGCCTGTTAGTAAAAGTCTTGGTTCAGGTTCATTTAGATTGTAAATGAAAATTTTAAGCTTTCAAGACACTTAAATTAAATAGAGAAAAAGGGACACTTTTTTTACTTACGGAGTTACTCACATTCTTTTCTTTATTCTGCGCCCTCAACTTCACGTCACTATAAACTATAAAAAGACTCTTAGTCTAAATTTACTATGACGACGCGACCCTTGGCATATTTAAAGTGCTTTACATACCACCAATTAGTTGCTATTCATATGCAGAGGGGCTTATACTATATTCACAAGTTTTTTTACGAATTTTTCAAGTTCAGTATTATAAACGTCACAATTACGAGTATTTTGCGGGCGCCCTTATTTGTTTGAAACTTTGTCCAAAAGAATTACAGCTCCTTGCTCTACCAACCGAGCTGCTAAAAAATTTAAGCCATAGCAAGAGACTCTTAGACCCAGACTGCATTCTTGAGGTTAATCGCTTTTAGTAGAATGATTTCAAAATGAATAGCAAGTTAAGAGGGAGCTCCCTAGATAAAAGATACAAAGTGGGTCAAAAGAGAGCAAATAGGCAACAAAAACTAAAACCCAAAAGGCTAAAAGTCTTTTTCTTTATATCTTGTTTTGAAATTTCACAATGCACTCTTCTAATTAATATTAAACCGCTTACAAAAAAGGAACTAAACTAAGTCACAAGGTAATTGATAAATAGCAGGGCTACACAGGTAGATTTGTTGCTAAAACGAGATCTATAAAATTTTTCGTATACTGTTGGTTACTCAGGGATCGGAAAATTGTTTTGTACGACCTTTTAAAATTTCCCTATTTTGTTTAATAAATAAGACTGTGGAGTCTATCTATATCAACTATACGCAACGGAAAATCAACTTAATCTTTACTACTTTTATTCTTAAGATTCCCTGGATTTCTGTAAAAGAGTCCTTTTTATGCCAATTCTATAACAAGAGGTAAGATTTCTCTTAGTTTTCGCACCAGATATTCCCTTCATTATACTTTATTGGTTTTTAATTCTAGATCAGTGTAAACCGTTACGTTAGAATTTTTATGGTATAGGAAGTACCCTTTTGCTAGAGAGGCCTCGGATTAGAGTAAGTACTTCCTGCAGGGTTATCCCCAGGTCTCCTAATTTTACTAGTATAAGCTTTATTCCCCGTTTGAAGTCGTAAGCATAAGACAACGTTTTTACAAGCTTGTAAACTATGATCTTGCTTTTCAATTTGATGAGAACAGGCCCTTTTCCTTATATATTTAATATTTACTAGAAGGTTGTGCTACAAGGTAAGAATTAAGCATATAATGCAGTAAATTCAATAAAAGGATAAAACCATACAAAGGACAAAGCTACTCAGAAACTAAAAAAAGCGAGGTTCGTAGAATACTTTGCTCTTTACTGGACAAAGTATATACAAGTCTACGGGCACCCTCTTAACGCATGCGTAATATATCTGAACTTACCCTTTTTGATCCCTTATAAGTTTTTTTATAAGAGCTCGGGACTCTCGGAATACTACATATTTCTTAATTTGGCTTCTCCTTATCCTTGAAGCATTAGCATTAGTACCGTACTAGTTGAGCTTGGATTAGACATCTGGCAAATGGTGCGTGGTTTCCTTTAACCCAGCGGAGAGGGCGCAAACTACTTTATTTTAGTAGAGCTACTCTCCAAGGAGACTCTTTCTTAATCTAATTTTTAATAGATCTAAAAAATTGCCTCAGGATTTTTTAGTATAGAAAGCCTTTCAAAATCACTTTTCGCAGAATCCTAAATTTCCTGGGGAGTTCTATATGAAAATGAAATGAAGTGGCCTTTCCAAAAAGTCTGGTACTTTAAGGTATTTTGCTTTGTAAGGTCCATATACAAGTATATTTCCGAGATTGGGATTCCTAGAAGTCTATAGAGGGCATCCTATATTTATGAGTAATAGGCAGGTCTTGCAAATGTAAGGTGTCTAGACTTATTACTCTACTCTGAACAGAAGTCTTGAGCTCTACCTTTTGAGTAACAGGGGATAGGTAGGGCTGATTTGGAACCTACTAAAGGCGGGAAAATTATATCAAAATCTGGAGTCAAACTTGGATGTAAAGAAAGATAGCCGGGAGTATATAATTTAGGAATATTCTTTACTAAACTAGGCCTTAAGGTTTTCGTAATTCAGTACTAAATGACAAAATAGGATGAGATACTCCTTTAAGTATAGCTTTAGGCCCCGTTCGGTCAGGATATAGAGTCAAATTCTCTTATAACTAATAACTAAGCGGTGTAAACTCTATGAGCAAGGGGGGCTTTAACAAAAAAAGGGTATAAAACTATAGAAATTGCCCAAAAGCTATAGTAAAACAAGGAGTTTTCTAACAAGCAATTTACTTTAGCTGGTAGTATGACCTAACCAAGTCTTCTTACATGTTCTATCGAAGAAAGCGCCCTTTTTAAAATAACGAGTATAAAAGACTCCTAATTAAGGTCTTTAAAAGTGGGAATTCTATACCCCGAAAAACATCCGTTGAATCCAATAAAAATTATACATAATTTGTTGATGAGCTGCTCCAGTTTTTTTCATTTATGCTACTCTATCGAGATTTTTGTCTGGCAATACGGATATTCTATGTAGAAACCTCTAATATAGTAAACGTTTAAGATACTAAAAAGTCTAACACGGCACTCTGTGTAAGCTAAAGAAATTTTTTAGTATTAGGGCTCCTTGTTAGGAGAATCCTTGAGGTCTCGTAATCTGAGAAATAAAAAAAATTTTTATTGGCTAATGCATCTTATTACCGGCCTGAAAAGAATTAGCATAAAAGTCTGAAGCATTCACTCATACTGACTAGTGCCAAAAACCTTGTAGCATAACAAAGGTGTATTTCCTCAGTTCAGCAGTCAAAGGTGCCTCTACCTTAAGTTATTTCTTTTTTAGATTTAAAGAGTTTTAGATATAAGAAAGAAAACACAGTTACTAATTTTTAAGGAAACCCTTGTGTTACCATAATATATAGAACTAACTAGTTTTATACTTTTCAGATTATACTTATCCAGGATCTACTCTAATTATAAGGCATTTACTGGAATTGTCCCGTAAACAAGAGATTACGGGAGATACAAAAAAGTTTCCTGAGAGGGTCCCCTTTAAATAAGAATATACAAATAGTAGGATAAAGTATTATAAATAAGGCAATAAATTATCTGCAAGCACTATAACGCAGTCACATCGTGTTGATATATAAACTGTAGGGAGCTTCCCCCAAACTCCACTTTCAGCCCCTTTGTTCTAACAAGGATAAATCCTATTTATCAAGATGGTGCGGCTAAAACTAATAAACTAGAGGTACTCTTAGTACGGCTATCAAAACCAAGGGTACAGCTACAAGAAGGTAGGTAAGAAAGCAGCTATCAAGAGTAATAAAACAGGAGGAAGCGGTAGATGTCCTAACATATGAGTATATAAATGAAATGCGAGGCTACCACAGGGCAGTGGGTTTCAGCTATGATCTAAAGAGGAGTTTTACATTGGAAGATTGAGAAGGAGGGCTCTAAGTTAAGTAAATAGCAAATGGGGACTTTATAAGATATCTAGCTTACTTGTAACTGCTTTAAAACAGACCTGAGAAATTCGTAACACTACTTTTAATAAAGAAAGCAGCAATTTCCAAGTTTGATCTAGCTAAAAAAGAGCCCTAAAATTGACTTCATTAGAAATGCGTTTTGGTTAAAAAGAGAACTTGTTGACTTTACAAAATAAATTAGATATATCCTTAATTTAGACTCATAAATTAGAGTTGCTCATAAAGAGCGCCGACAGCACGGTTAGAAAAGCGCAAGCAAAGAGCATATATCCTAATTGACTGCACAAAGAAAAGTTCCTTAAAAGATAAAAGTCTAAAGTAAACAAGGATAGATGGGAAGTAGGGGGAGGATCTTCCGACATGTATTTTATTTGTTGAATAGAAGTGTAGTGTACTAGACTGCTTATGAATGTAACTACAACGAACATGAACTGAGGAATAACATAAGGAACTGAAAGAATGTGAACTAATTGGCCATTTCCGACCTACTTAGAATATACACAAGGCAAAGAGAGAATACCAAGACAAGTAGGATAATTTCCTATAACCAACCCATAACTTTAAACCATTGCATTTTCTTGAAAAGGACCCTAAATTAGCAAGAACAAGGATTTGGTTATAGATTTGATGCTTCTTGAAGAGAATGACTTGAAATTGCTCGAGCGGGGAATTGAGATATTGTAAATTTCTGGGTATTTTTTAGCGGCTTCTCCTTTAGGATTGGTAAGTTCCTACAGGAGCCTTTTAGAGTAAAGTCAGATGAAATTAGAGATGGAAATAAAAAGAATTTTATACCTTGAGGTGAAAAGCAAAAACTGTCATTTTCGTATGGGATATCCCACCCAGCTTCTTTCAATATTCTAAGGTGTAAAAGAGGAAAGAAAGATAAAAGCCCAAAATATCTTATCTAGAATAGCAAAAAACCCAAGTTAGGCTGCTTAATATTGCCGCAACCTGGCTTTTCCGGGTACTTCCGAAATAGTATAATTTGAAAATCCTTGCAGGGCTGCCAAGGGCCTTTTCACTTATGTCTAATTGTAAAAGATGCCTTCTAATACTAGGAGCCCCCTTAGCAATCTCTCATAGAAACTGCTTCACTAAAAGTAATTAGGTTCTACGGGATTAAGATCAGAATTTGGTGTAAAAGCTCCCTCATTTCTAGGAATTTTAAGTGTAAGTGTATAGGAGTTTCTTTTAGAGTTCCTTGTGTTAAATCGATATGCTTTTAGGAATCCCGGGGTTTACTTACAAGGGAATCGTGCTATAACTAGCTTGACGCGGTGATAGATTTTAGAGTTTATATAGGAAAGGAGGCTCCCTTTTCTATATAGTAGACTCGGATTTCTTTTTATAACTATTGAGTAATCCGGAAAATTCCGCTAAGTTCTAGAACTTTTCCTTTAAATAAGGGCTACTAACAGGGTTTTTACATAAGGTAGTAAACAACCGGATCCTCTTTATCGTTGAGTTTCAAGATCCAATATAGCTCCGAGCTTTCCCATTATATATAGCGGGGAATTGCAATATACCTGGAGATTCCTTTTCTATTTACTTTTGAATTTTCTAAGTAAGTTTTCTTAAGTCTAAAAAAAGGAACTCTTGGGTGGGCTCTGGGCTATACTGGAGAATAGTGTATAAAAGAAAAATCCTAAACAAGCAACTCGAGTATTAAGAATATGGAAACTCTTATTAAAAGGGATCCGGATAAACAAGTATAAGAAATGCTTAGGAGCAGTAAATCTGTAGCAAAGCCCCTTACTCTCAAGTCAAACGCCAATGTGACACTGGGTTGTAAAACCACATAATTAAAGGCGAACAACTAAGACTTTCGCCGATTCCAAGAGAGTTAATAAATTAATAAAAAAGAGGGATGCTCCGCTTCCTAAAAGAGTCGTTATACTTAGTATTTCAGATAGCCCATAGAAGTTTGGGAGTTAGTAAAAACTTATTCTGCAAGGAGCGACGGGAAAGCCTATTTCTTTAAAGATACTTGAATTCGGTAAGAGCTTTTCCCTTATAGCACACAAGATAGTAACATTTTAGCTAAAAGTCCCTAGTTCCTGTTAATAATTAATTACGTAAGGTAATTTGGGAGTTTGTGAGAACTTCTAATTATGGGATTTCCCTCCCATTTCTAGGTCTGATTTTATCTTTCTAAAAACCAGGTTAGTGAAAGATTTTTAGTTAAATATGGTTAAGCTAGACCCCTCTCCTTACCCTTTAGCTTTAGCATACTTTTAGATTAGAATAGAGGAGGCCCCCTTATAAAAGTTTTGCAGGACAAGGTTTTCTAGTAGTTAGTAATTCCCTTAGATGAAAGAAAAATGAGAGGCCTGTTAAAATGTTATACAATTTGAGGCACCCCTACTGCGAGTTTTGAGCCTTTCTAAATTCATCTGGTTATCATAATTTCGTTAGAATTAGCAAACGAATTCATTTGTCTTATAATACAAATAAAAAGTGTTTTTAAGTTAAGGTATAACATCTTAGATTTGTCAAGCTTTTGGCTTGTAGTAGTATTCATAAGGTTAGGAGTTGGGCTCGTAAAATTCCCTTAATATTAAGGAAAAAGATCTCGTTTGGAAGATTGTATCCGGGTTATGCTTTTTAGTGTCTCTAAACAGGAGTAACCTGGACTCTTTCTTATGAAGAATTGTAGTAAGGGGTTTCTCATTATATTATAAAACTGCGGGTATGCCTATATTACGTGACCTAAAGCGCTTAGCTATCTTATTACTTTTTCTATATCTATAATTAGATTTTTTTTATTCCGTGTGCTTCTTTTTTCCAAAATTATGTAACATAGCACTTAAGCCTTTTAGTGGGTTCCCAATAACCCTATCCGTTAATGACATCTTTTAAGGCATATAGACATAGTAAAGACTCCCTATAGTATAAAAGGTTTTATTACTCATGACTAAGGAACAAAATTATAGTATAACATTGGATGCTCTGGATACAAATCCAACAACCGACGTATAGTTAAGTTTCCTTAAATAAGAATAAAGAAAGGAGTTGATTTTTAAGTAATAAACTGAAACTCAAAAACTAGTAGTAACAAAAAGCCTCTGATGTCTATCTGTAGAGATATAAGGATAGAGATAGAACAAAAATCAAACTTCATTTTGCCAAGCTGAGATCTAGAAGTCAAGTAGAAAGGGTAGCTTTATGATAAAGTTGACTTCTTTTGCTAGTTTATCAAAGGGAATTACTATCATTAATAAACACACTCGTGTATTACAGGATAGCTTTTTTAAAAAAGGGAATCCCAGTTAAAGTTCTACGTACGAATGTAACAACGTAATCCTTTTCTTCTAGGTTCCCATATTTACTGGACACAAATACTACAAGACGGGATACTATATATCATTTAAAAACTAGTAAGCACTTTAGTTACACGTTCAGTATAGTTCCTTTAAAAAGTACTTCAATATAGTGTTCCTAGCTAGAGGCATAAAACTTCTATCTAAGCGATTTCATTCTTTCAAAGGACAAAAGACTCTGGTAGATAGGAGTCAAAATCCAGATGCAGCATACTGGCAGATCTAGATCATTTGTACAAGATTGCAGGACTGTACTAGAGCTCTTCGTAAAAAATCAAGGGAATTTTTATTCTGGTTTCTCATCTCATAAGGGTACTCTATTTTAAACCTGTCTCCTCGGCTGCCTTGTATAGGGAATCCTTTTGTTCTAGCAAAAGAGCACTAAATTATTGTCTAGTTACTTATATAATTTTTTCCATTTATTAACCAAAAAAGCTCTTATATTTAGGAATTTCATTTCCTTTTGCAAATTCTCATACTCATTTATCTACATTTCAAAAGAGATTGCTTTGATTTTCAATTCCTTGCTAGTTAGTCAACCCCTACCGGATCCTCGCGGGTTTCCTTAAAATTACGACTAGTCTTAATTAGTGCTTTAGTTACTACCCCGGCCATTACTTTTTGTATTTTATACTCTAAAAGGTACGTACTCATTTCCTGGCGAAAGGGGATAAGAATTTTCTTGTATTCATTAATAGAGTATCCAAGTTGCTTACTACACAAGGGCTTTATTCCTCAGTTTAATATCAGTCAGAACTCTTGGAGTCGAGCAGCTTCATAAAAAAACTTTACTTGAAGTATCAAATTTAGGACGTCTACTACTTTTATCTTTCCTTATTTTAGGAAACCTGTTTGTAATACCTGTCGCAGTAAGTATAAGAGGGCTCATTATAAAGTCTTTGTTCCTGTAAAGGTAAAGTTAAAAAAGTATATGAGCACCTCTTAAAAAAATCCCCGCTACCCTTGTGTCAATTAAGAATTAAGAGTTAGATCAATTCAACAGAACATAACAAGTCAAGCATACTCTTAATACTTACGGTTAAGTGTCCTTAATAAACTCCTTCAGTCTTCTGATGCCAATACTCTATATGTATACGAAAAGCCCTCTTGACAAAGATAAAAATTCTCTTAATACAGGTGTTTCTATCAAGGAAAAACTTACTCTGTTGGAAGTGTCCTAACTACAGGAATGCCGCTAAGTCTAGGCCCCGAAAGTGCCTATATCAGAAAAGTTAGGCTTTTGGTCGCCTGCCATTTAGAATAAGTCCCTTAGATTCAAGTTGATCCGCTTGTTTGTCCAAGTATATTGACGGAGCAAAAGGAGATTCTATTGTGCAACGAACTTTGAGAATTTGGTATAGCTTAAAGGTAGCTAACGAGGAGACTGCCCCATAATAAAAACTGGGAAGAGGTACTAACTAATTGTATTCCGTGATTTCAGTACTTGTATAAAGTCCGATATTAAGCAGTTACTTTTAGAGTTATAATAGGCGGGAATTCGGTAGGGCTATAGTGGCAAAGTCAATATTTGTAACATTTCTTTGTAAGTCCAACCGGGATATTCATCAAAAGAGTATACCAGAGCTTCGTCAGAAAGTTGTATCTATCTAAGTTTCGTTAGTGTCTCATACCTATTTTCTTCCTTTTAGAACAGTAAAGGCCCCTTTATTATAGCACTTAGAGTTTCGAAAACTTTCTCAAATTAGAATTCGAATCTACTACTTTGTTACTCATGAGTTTACTAAAAACTTCCCCCTTTTGAAATATTGAATTTCCCTACAAATTAAAGGCTCGGAGCCCTTTAAACCTTAGGAGTTTTACTAGAAGCGGGAATACAGGATCTCGTAGTGGAATAGTAGAACAGGGCGAGCAGTAAAGGTCCTCTAAAAGGGAAAAGTACAAAATTATCCAAACGGGGTCTTTTTCTATGAGTAAAGGGGATTCGGAATAAACCCCGCATTTCGATAGGAAACAAGTACCTTTTAGAGGCTTTAATTTCCAATCTCAGAGAGGAGTTTGTTAACATATTGAAAGTACACTTTGATTTTTTTAGAATTTGCGGGGTTCCTCCCATTTTTCTAGTGCTTATTATCTTATTATACTTTATTAATTACATGAACTGGGATTTGAGAAGTAATTAGTATTTTCTCATAGCATAGGATTCCTAAAAAAGCAAGGAGAGCTCCTAATGGGGGATCCGTGTAGCTAAAACGAGCGGGAATTTCTTTATTCTTATAGGCCCTCCTGGAATTTGAATCTCATTGTAAATAAAAAATTTTATAATATCTAATAACAAAAGCATTCCCATGGGTTTTTAAGCTTGTGTACTTCCCTCTAATAAAACCCTTGATTCTATTGTAGACCCTTTTACTTAGTATTACATACCCGCTCTAAACCGAGAACCTAAAAGAGGAGAGCTCATAGTGTAGGAAACCCCGCAAGAAATGCCTTATCACACCCTTAAAATCTTTTAAGTAATAAGAAAAGTATGGGCTCCCTTTGACTTTTAAACAAGAGAAATTCAATTGAAAGGTGAACTTGACTACTATTATAGGAGATTTAGATGAGAAAGAAACCCTATGCTTGTTTACTAGAACTTACTAAGCCCAATAAATCCCACTTGAATACGAACTTCTTTAGTTATAAGACTTCTCGAGGAGCTGCCCTAAAAGGAAAAGAACCAAGTCCCCGGTTACCTATTACCCTGCTAAATCTAAAAATACAGAAAGGAATTCCTACTTTACAATTCTATATACATTCGATACTCTGGGTTATATTACCAAGTAAGCAAAACTCTTGTACTTTATTTAATTTAAATTACTACATTCCTTTTAAGAGTTTATAATAGCCTTTCTTTTTCTTATATTCCTAAACTTCTTTGTTATCAGGAGAAACTTTGTAAAGCAAAGTAACACAAAAGCAACCCAACCCCTAATACTAGAAACCACCAACCTCTTGCTTTTTCATACTCTTCTACCTATGGTTTTCTTTGTCTTCATATTATAATAACCATAACTAGACCTAGAAATATACCTTGCCTTAGAGTCTTAAAAAGGTACTCTTAGCTAATGTACTCGTGACAATATCCACTGCTAGAATGGTACTACTCTTCTGATGATTATAGGATAGACTCTTGTTCTTGTTAGGAAGATTTTTTAGTCTTACTTACAAGTGTTTTGGGGTTAGAAACACTTGCCCTACTTTGTATTCAGCTTAAGGGTAATCCGTTTACAACAAAGGGAATACGGTGTATAGGTAGGGCTGCTGGATATTTTGTTTTCCTTATTCGGATATAGGGGGCTTCAGCTCCTAAATAAGTCAAGGAGTAGGATTCATTAAAAAGACTAAGATTGGGTTTTCTAGTTCTAGTTACAGCTAATAAATACGAAGTAGGCTTTTTAAAATAACAGAGGGGTTTCCATTATCCAGTTATTTGATCACAAAAGGGGTATGTCTCGAGGATGGGGTTCCTATTTTATATAACCGGAAGTTAATAAGTCAAGGTTTCAAGTGTGATTGCAACAATTCATTCGCTTTGAGTAATATAGCGGCCTCGGTTTATATAATTATATAAAATTCCAGGTTTTTTGCGCGAGCTTTATCGCTTTGGACCTATTCATTTTTCTTCGTTTCGTAAAATTGATTTTATTACATAAATTTTTGCTTTAAAGCCCCTCCCCTGTTCAAAAAAGAATGAGTATTCCTATTTAGGGGTTAGGGGTGGAGAAATCTAGATAGCAGAAAAAACTGAGAAATAAAGAGACCCCAGGTATACCCAATGTATATAACTAGAAATCCATCATCAAGAATTTAGTAAAATTCAGAGGCTAATGTTATGGCAACCCCCTTTCTTCTAAAAACTTACTAAAGGGGCCCTTTTACTGTCTCTAAAGAACTCCCGCTTGCAATAAATTTTAGTGTAGTGGAAACTCCGAGCCAGAATTCAATTTCAATTCTTAGAGGACTCTTACGACGAGGATGCAATTTCCTCTTTAGGATAGGAAAAAAGTTTTCTTCCCCGAAAATTAGAAAACGGAACTTATAATTTCAAAGTCAACCTAGTCGCAGGGCCCCCTCTTAAGGGAGGGTTTCCAGTAACTTAAAGTGGGTAATTCTTTATGAGTCTAGTAGGGGTACTCGCATTTTACTTTCTTATTATATTCTAGTCCTGTTTTAGGAAAACCTGAATTATTTCTAATTTAAAGCTCCATTGTATATACTGCTAAGATTTGCTCTCAATACTCAAAATGCAGTATCTGAAATGCGTATTAAACTGGGAGACTTTGCTCCCGCTTTGAAAAAGTTGCTTAAGGGACAGCAGATTTTCACGAAAAACCAAGGGCTAACTTATCTTATAGGTAAATACCTACTATCTTGAAGAATGACCCCCTGGATTAGGACTTCTCCTCGTTTTTTTATTAAAGAGGGTTTGCTCAGATTGGAAAGTTAAGAGAAAGCCCCTGTGCATATTCTACGCTATATTTTGAAATCTTGCTCTGGATGCGCCCCTACTACCCCTCTTTTATGATATTTTCTACCTACAAAGCCTAATTTTTAGTATAAAAACCTCGGCAATTTAAATGTAGGTGGGAGGATATTCCTTGCTATAACAAAATAACAAAAAGCGGTGGCATATAATAAAGGAAGCTTGTGGTACCCAAAGTTTTTACAACTCCTTATTTGTGAAAATAATACCCAGCACGAGTAAACGGCTTAAAAAAGAAAATACATGTGATTCCTATCCTAAGAGTCAGGCAATCGTTGAGAATCTAATTTACAGAATTGCGATAATTTTAATAGACGAAAAAGGCATAAATCCCTTAAAAATTCCATAGTAAATTAAGAAAGCTTACAAATATTCATATATTCTTTAAACGGGTTGTATCAATAAAAACATGTACATGGTAATATCCAGCGCCTCCTTGCTTGCTCTAAACCAGGGTTCCAGTTCTAAACGTCCTTAAGTGCCCATACTGTAAAAAGTTCTGGATCCTTGCTTATACTTGCTTATATTAATACAGGTTTCTAATAGTCTTGTAGTCTTGAAGGGGATAATAATAGTCAAAGTCCGTGTTTCCCGGCCCCCGTTTTTCTAGTTAACGGAGCTATTAAGTTCCTGTAATCAAAGATTTTAGACGCATATCCCATATAGAGAAGCCCTGCAGTTGAGCAAATACACAGAACTTTTCTTCGGTATGCGCTCACCAGGAAGGCATGCTATTCTAGAAAAGAGATCCATAAAAGTCAAAGAAATGCTATATATTTAGAAATTCCCTCTTTATATACGGAGTCTCTGAATTTAATTCCTTAATAAACGGAATATCTGTGAATAATATATTTACACCAAAGGTCAAGTAACGGATTTTGCATAATACGAGTACTTTCCAGGATTCTAAGGATATATAACCTTCAAAGAAAAAACTGAGGGCAAAAGATCCTGTTTTATCCATAAAAAGAGCCAGCGTTATAAGTTTTCGGGTAATAAGAAATTGAAGGCTAAAGGTTCGGTGCCCTATACAAAAAAGGTTTCTCTTTCCCGTAGATTAAATAAAGTAGCTTCGGAAATGCTTAGTGAATAGTAAAACTCCTACATCTAAGAAAGGCTGTTTGCTTTAGCCGGAACGCCTAACTTTACTCTATAACAAGGTCCTTTTAGAACTTTTATATTACTTAATATAGTAAGATATCGTAAGGTGTACTTTATCTCACTTGTATGGATTTACTGTTTTCACAACAAGGAGCTCTTAAACTAGTTACAAGCACAAGAATCCCATCCGTTTTAGTACAAGTACTAAAGTCTTGTAAGAGGGACCTTTTAGTTACACCTCTTTTATTTCGTAAGACCTATTCAAAGTTATATCGTATCCAAACTTAGAGTGATCCCTTGTCAGTAACTACAAAGAGAACAAGAGGAATAAAGGTGAGAATCTAGTACCAGTCTTTGGTTGGATGTTTTAAGTTTCTCGTCCTAATGCTATTAAGAATTATTTAGTGGATACTACAAGATTTTCCTGAGGGATGGATAGACTGTTTTATCGGATACCCAGAATCTCTAGAGGTTTTTTTCTTTTTAGGGAGGTAGGGTCAAATATATAGAAATACCGAGTATTCGTTTTACAAGAAAGCTATCTAAAGAGTTTCCGCTAAAGGATTTTAAGTAAATATAATAAGGTATGTAAGGGGAGACACGTAAGCAAGGAGTTTTTACTCTAAAATTTCTTTTGTTGTTAGTTAAATTAAGATCTTTAAGAGGAGTTCCTATTTCTTTTTAAGCAAAGTCAAAGGGTTCCTTTTTCAGAAAGTACGTAAAAAGGGATATTTAGGAGGTATAGGAAAGCAAACACAAGGGGGAGTCAGATGTAAAAAACAAATTAAGAGGTAGCTATAAAGTATAAAATTTTAAAGTAAAGTAAGGAGTTGCTTCGTTTCCGCTAAGGGCAACCTTGAGCGAAGTTAGGGCCCCTCTTTTTTCAGTCTAGTTATTATAAAGCCAAGAAAGCTAAGGGAAACGTTGCGGGGTTCTTTTAGTGGATATTCGTAAATCTTTTTTATTCCTTTCTTTTTTTACGAGGTATCTTGAGCTTTCACCAGCGATTTCGATTCTTTATAAAGTTTAGTAATACAAAATACAAGGAAAATAACGGAAAGAGAAGTATCCCCAATCCAGTTATTAAAAAGAACAATATCTAAGTTAATAATTAAAGAAGAACCCGGGTCTTTTAGGTGTTTTCGAATTGATATTGCAATCCTGGGCTTATAGGAAGACTCTTATAGTTCTTTGGTAGGTTGTCTAAAAAGGGATTTCCTTAAGGTCCGGTTAACAATAACTATATAGAGGAAGCACAAATCTAAGACGCGGAGAATTCCAGGTGATTAGAGCTAAGGAATGCGGAGGATAATATAATAACGAAGGGAAATGCTAAATTAAGAGTTTAGGGAATTAAGAGGCCGAGTATTTGATAAACTTGTAAGAGCTACCTTTGAAAGAAATTCCTCCTAACAAAACAGGTACTACTCGGCTTTGATAAGATTCGAATTTAGAATTCTATTTGTGCAAGAAAACGAGTATTCGCTATATATAGTCTGTCTAGTAGACCTCAAAACCCAGCATGACATAACGAAATAAAGTATAGACTAAAAAAGATGAAGTTAAGTAAACATATTATAAAAAGAAATTCAAGAAATGTAGTGAACTGCCTTATTCTCATAAAGAACAGACAGGGGGTTGTCTTTTTTCTTCAAGCAAGGGTTCCTCTAATTAGGGCTTCTGTTATTCAAGTCCGGCTTGCTTTTTATATTATAGATAAGATTCCTGTCTTATCGTTTAGCTCCCGTATCGTTCGAGTAAGATTATAGTTATCACAAGCATATGTATCCTAGATACTCCAAGGGTCTGGATTGGGTCGCTTTACTAGGAATATATATCTACCGACTCATTTAATTTATAAGAAAAAAAATTCTGGAGAGAGTCGTATGCTTTCTAGCAAGGAGCTCCCTTTTATCTTCTTTTGGATACTTCAAAGTTTTTTTATAGTTTTTCAAGACCCGAAAATTAGAAATGTAAAGCCTTTCGAGTACTTTTATTTGGAATTTTCTATCCTGTTGTTTAAATAAAGACTACCGGGACTCTACAGAGAAACTTGCTTTAGTATATACAAATAGAACTAGGGGCCTTATGCCCCTAGTTTTGAAAAGCAGGATTCATTGGTTTATGGAAATTTAATTAAATAGAAAATAAGTTGTAATAAATGTAATTGCGTTTGTAAGCATCCCTTTGGAAGAAAAACTCTAAGTGTCCTTAATGAAGGAGACTTGCGGAATTACTATAGGATAAAAAGCTGCCAGTTAAACTTGAAGGGAATTTTTTGTTTTGTAACTACTACTCCTATTAGAGCTTTCGAGTAGGGCAAGGTTCTATTTTTCTTAGGAGTTTATTCCCCCCGCACCTCTCTTTTTAATTAATATTTAGTTCTGAGATATAAATACAAAGAAGTTTTTTTATTAAAGAGCGGGCCTTGCTTAGGTAGATGACGAGACTCCCAAAGGAGGAATTTTCTTCCTAACTAGAATTGTTCTAATACTCTTTTCTTAATGGAGCTTTAGAACTCTTGAATTTTAAAGTTTTTTAGGAGGATTTACTGAAGTCCTTTTTATGTATACCCTTTAATAAAAATGAAAAAGGGGAATTCAGCACTCTCAAAGTTGATTTAGATTGATTACGATTGCCTATAGAAACTGGGACTTCAAAGAAGAGAGAAATTTCAGGTAAAAACTAAGCAGACATAAACCTAAAATTTGTTCAAGGGTACCCTTCTCGGGGTATTTAGTATTTAAAGAGTATGACTCCCTCATGGGGTTTTTTCTCTTAAATAAGTTACAAGCCTTTACTTAAGACTTTAAAGGAAAACCCATTTTAGTGCTTATGTTATTCTTTTTTGATTCGGTACACAACAATTTACTACTTTATGGGAGGCCCGCATATATTTGAAACCAACAATATCTTAGCTTGCCAGAAAAAAAAGGTATCCTAAGACGAGTGCGCTTGCCTTCATGTAGGACCTTTTTGATAAAACGGACCCTTGTTAACTTAGTTCTAAATAAGGAAACCAGAATCCTTAAAACCCAAAATTCCGAACTATAACACCTTAGAAATAGAAATTCTATGTACTAAATTTCTAATTTTGTAAAAGACCTTGTCCAGTAAGTAGGAAAGGGGAATAAAGAAAATTTTTCAGTATAATTTACAAGCTTGGGGTGTTATTGAGCGAGGCTCGTGAGCGTGTGAAGGTAAGTTTCACGTAAAGTACATGTGTTAATTTGTAGGCATACTTTTTTAGGGTTAAAAAGTAAGACTCAAACTTCCGGTATTCCTATTACCAAGGGTATACTTTATTTCTTCATGAAGCTCTTATAATTCTGCACCTTCGCGTGTTTGAAGAAAGGAAGAAAGTAAGGTAGGAAGCCTCCACTCAATATATTTAAGGAAAGCCCAAAAATTGCACAATAAGATTTTCTTTAATACGTAAGGATTCCCTTTCGAGCTACTTTCCTATGAATCTTTGTAATAAAAAAACCTTGTATAAACTAAGGGCGGTTGAGGTCTATGATAGGCTACTCTGAGAAAGAGTTAACTAAACAAATTTACAACAGAGCTCCTCTACTACTTAAGCGGAGCTGTAGAGCTCCTGGTTTATAGTGCCTTTTTAATTTAAAGAGGTCACACTAAGTTACTACCGGGCACCCAAGACATAACTTTTGTCCACAATCTATTCATATGCAGCAAGGTTTTAATTCCTTTTCTTAGAGATACAGGTACTTGCGCACGCAATTTTTATATAATAGATACTAATTTTAGAAAGTCCTCCATGGTTAGGGCCTTTTCTTAAAAAAAATTTTTAAGCGAAAGCCTTTACAGTATAACCTTTGTTTTACTCATCATCTGAGTAAAGGGCGATATTCAATTCAAATAAAAAAAAAGAGTTCGACTTAGCACAAATTCAAATAGTACAATCTTTTTCTCGAGCTTCTTTGCCCAAGCGGTATAGCCAATAAACCTGTGTTTAATCTTTTTAGAACTTTATTAAACGCGGAACTTCCTTTGCCTAAAAATCTCTTTTTAGTAATTTATACGAGCTTTGACTCCCGGAATGGATCCTTTAACGATAGATTTTTTGTAGTAAAGAGACAAATTGCTCAATAGTAGAAACAAATACAAGGATATTCTTTTAGTACTTGTTAATAAAAGAGCTTGTCTTTTAAAAGTAAGTAAAAAACTTTTTACATTTGGATAAACCTAAGTAATAATCTGGTCAATTAAAAAAGCTAAACACCGCAAGGGGGCCCTCCCGGGCCCTACCTATGAAATAAAACATACTGTTCTTAATAAAGTATTGGTAACAATAGCTGGCCAGGTTTTTGCGGACTTTGGAATAGTATAGGATTCCTGTCGTTTATTGAGCCCCACTTTAAAGAGCAAAAACTCGGTAATGTATTATAAGACTATTCCGACTTAGTCAAAACAGGGTTTATTTACTAAGTTTGGAAGCTACCGGCACCCTTCTATATTAAGTCAATTTATCTGACTTAGAATATAATAGAGGGCCGCTCTAGGATAAAATATGTAAATAAAACATAGCTTATAATGAGGGCTCCTAGTTAGGGGTCCCCCAGATATTCATAAAGATTTTTATATGATGACTCTTTCTCTTTTTAATTACTACTTTCCACTTCAGGGTAGTACTTTTGACTTTCTATCTCAGAACAATTTGGGCATTTATACGCAATGCATAATAGAGTAGCCTGGGTTATCCCATTTTTTTTGTACCATACTTGTAGCTTAAGTTTTTCTTATTAATATTAAGTTCCTTAATATTACCTCCGCTGTCAGATTTGTACGCGCACACTTTTTATTCCTTGAGAGAGTTTAGACTCTAAACTTGTTGTTCTTCAGTCATGGGTAGCGCTCCCTTTTTATTATCATAGGTGGCTGCCTCCTGCCCAGTTTCCGGTCTTTTATTAACTTCAAAGGGACCCCTCCTGGAAACCATAAAACAAAGAAAGTAAACTGAAAAACCCATGGGATTTGAACTCAAGTATACGGATTCTAAAACTTAAACTTTATAAATCCAAAAAGAAAAAGTAAGTAAAGGATCACTTTTGTTGTCGTTAGCTAGATGCTTTCCCTTTGGGCATACGAGGCTTTTACGGTACAGAATTTATGGTGCACTCCTTATAGTTAGCAGAAAAGAAAGAATAAATTACCAAGCATGTTGATGTTTTACCTAACCAAGCTTTAATAAGAAAGAACCTTTTTAAAATTACTAATTTTATTCCTATATTATAGATTTGACATACCATATTCTCAAAAAATAGGAAACCTTTGTAAGTATTATCCTTAGACACCCATAACAGAATTTATGCATTTAACGAGTAGTTATAGTACACACTTAAAAGGCTTAAGTATTTTCCTTAAATTAAAACACTGTACAAGTTTTAATAATAGGGTAAAGTATTCAAAAGGACTTTTAATAAGCGTCGACTGAGCTTATCTTTGTTTCATTCCCCTATAAAAGGATATTTCCTCCCTGCGATAGAGTACAAAATACCCCAGAATTCCAATACTAAAGAAGTTTTTTATCCAACCCCTTCTACATCAAGCTTTAGAAAACAAGTGCTTAAGTCTAGATTTTATTACACTTTTTAAGAAATCCTTTAGTGAGGGTTATGAATATGCGATTGAGAAAATTACCTATTCTTTTTTACACCCTTGTGCTCCTATACCAGTGTAGATATATTTTACGGAGTCTCATAAAATAGAAGGAATTAGGTTTACAGAAACTCCGTGAAGACAAAGATATCTAAGATCATCTTACACAGCACCCCAGGGTAGTTACCTTCGGTGGATTAGACTTAACTCCTCGAGAACTTTGTCTTTTGGGAATAGCGAATTGGGCGCTGAATTTGTAGGTATATAGCTCAAGATATCCTATAGTATAATAAGCGAGGCTCGACTCGAGTCGCTAACATCCGCTAATGACTATGTATAAAATACCTAAGGATGCTACCTATGCTTATGTTGTTTACTGAATTACAAAAAACCTGTGAAGCTACTAGTTAACAAAGTCTGAGCTATAGGGATTCCTTTATGTAATATATGTAATAGAGACACCTTAATAGATATTAATATCTCGACGGGTATCGGTAAGGTTGTGAAATTCTAAGGTAGATGTAGATTCGGTTTTGATTATCTTGCTACAAGGATTAGATCTCCTAAAAGTCTTTTTTATTTCTTAATATAGGGGAGAGAAGGGAATAATAAAGAGTGGTAAGGCTCCTGCTTTTATATTGGTATGCAAAGGTTCGAACCGCGTAGCCAACGGATCTAGGGAATCCCGGGCAGGCTGTGGTACACGATAAGAAGAAGGAGGACCCTTCTAGAAATTCTCGATAAATACAAATTCTAACTATTGGAAACAGAGTCGGAAATAAACAGGATTTCACTTAACCCAGGATTCTCAAAGGGGCCTCAATATGCAAAAAAGAAAGTGTTAAAGGGTATTCTCAGTACAAACAAGCCCGCGATTTGGGTGTTGGGATAAGATGCTGCTACTTTAGTTGTTTCGTCTGTTCTTTAATAAGTTTTTTCTTCAAATAGCAAAGCTTTGCTTCAGCTTCAGCATATGGATTAGTGGTATTCTAGATTTATAGTATAG
>JAYMTL010000164.1:0-40324 GCA_036897445.1 Pelargonium tetragonum | reverse complement strand
TCTTGTAGTTAGTGTCTTATTTATTGGAGCTTATGTAGTTATATACTCTATTACAGGTTACCTGTAACTAAGGGGTGTTAGGGCTATCGCACCTAAACATATTGTAGTTTAATTGTTTAAGAGTGTATAGGCTTAATAGGTATGGGAAACGGTCTATCTTACCGACTGACACGAAGTAAGGGAGGTTAAATGTAAGATAGTTTAATGAGTATATATATAGATCCAACTTCAACAGCAGCATCTACACTTCTTCCTTCTTGACTTACTTACTTTTTGTTGCTTTGTCTTCTGAGCTAAATGATCTATCTTTCTTTGTATTTGTTTTATCTGTACTAGAGCTAGAGCTACTAGAGTTAGAGTGAGAGCTATACTCTTCTTGTTCTTAGCATTCCCTTTAATTACATTACCTGTCTTTGTAGTTACTGTCTTCTTGTACTATTGTACTTGTATAAGTTGCTGTTTAATTGTTATAGATAATAGACCTGGGATTGCTTGTTAATCAAATTCAAATTACTGACTCGCGAGAATTTCTTTTTAAATTATAAAGAGAAACCCGATTGCTTCGTGAAGTTTATTACTATAACCCTTGTACAAAGAGTAAGGTATATCTCCTACATTTAAATTTCCTTTTTTGAATCAGCCCACTTTAGGTAAGTCCCTTTTGTATTATTTGTATCTCGCGCAGCCAATTCTACGCTATGTACAGGCTCTGCGTCCTTAAAAGACAGTAAGTTATAAAAGCAAATTTAAGACAGCCACTTTCTGCCGGATCCTTTACTAAGGAACCCCACTTTTATTATTTATTAAAACCCCTTTCAACAAAACTAAACTGGAAACTCATAAAAAAATCCTCCGACTTTTCTAAACTTTATAAGCATCATAAATTAGAGACGCCTTACAAGTCCTTTTTTAGTGGCTGCTTGACACCCAAAATTTTATATTCTATAAACAAAGCATTAGGGGGGTGTAGATTGCGAAACCTTTGTTATAGCGCGGCATGCCCCTTATTAGTTTAGTTATGCGTGCTTGTAAATCCTAAGGGATTCCTAAGTTTTTTAGAATTTTGTCAAAAGGGAGGAGTTTCTCAGTAATAAAAGGAGTTAAACCGTAACAGAAAAAAGGTCCTCTTTTAACCGTAAGTAGCTTGATTAGTGCTTCCTTGAATGCTTTGCCATGAGAATATAAGTAATATAAGTGTTCTTTTTGTAATACTTACCTGAAAAATCTTGGGTAGGTTAAGAACAAGGAATTCCTATTGTCGAGGAACTGCCCTTCCCGGCAACGGATCCCCCTCTGATATAACTAGCATCTTCTAAGAAGCAATATCATAGCTAAGTTAGTGTAGTTCTTCTTAAAGTGAAATTTTTTTATGTAATTACAAAAGCCTGGGTTATAGCCCCCTTTATCTTAGTAAGTTTTTTTTTACTTCTTAAGTTTAAGTTATTTTGTACTCTCAAGAGGATTCTTTGGAAACGGGAGTCAAAATTCAAATGGGAGTACTTATATAATCCTGAGGTATAAGGAAAACTATAACTAACTCGTCTCTAAACCCCTCTAGATAACAAAAAAGAACCAAAAGAGTACAAAAAACCTCGGTAAATTCATAAAAAGAAATTAGATCCAAGATAAGATTTTAAGGCACAAACTTATAAAATCCCTTTTAAACCTTTCTCGATTACTTTTCAAGAATTTACGTGTAATTCTTTCTGGATTTGACATATTTATCTCATATTTAAATTAAAAGCTGGCTGGGATTTACCTTCAGTCTTTTTTCGTTTTGGTATTCCTAGAAATTATTTAATCCTGGGATTGCAAACCCTTACTCTACTTACTAAAGGAAGAGAAGTTTTAAAGCTATCTAAGTTGGGTTGAATAGGCTATGTATAGGCTACCAGGTTATCCACTTTCGACCGATTCCATATAAAATCTTAGTCTAATAGAATGCGCGGTAGGGTCCTTTTTATCTTAGATATTTTTGGCTATGCACGGTAGTTAAGTATAAGACTTCTGGAAAGCAAGATAATTATTGGAAACATTACACGTAGAAAGGACATTGTGCAGGGATAATGAAAACTTTTAGTAAAAAAAGAATTGAAAGTCTTCCGCTTTAGTAATAGCTAAGGAAATTTGCAAGGGTCTTCTAGTTTTGAAAAGTACCAAAAAATATAAGAATCGCGTCTATATAAGGTCTTCCTTGTGAAAGGAATCCATATCTAAAAGAACAAATCTACCCAACTAATTCTTGTAATCCTGACCTTTAAGGAAATTTAATGGCAGAGGGGCCCTTTTCTTTGGAACAGTAGATATGAGCAGCTTGAGGTTCAAAAAGACTTTGGGTAAAGGTAGAGAACCCCTTTCCCTTTTATTACAGTTATCCTGCTTTTCTAATGAAGTCTATGCCGTGTTAGAAAAAATCTTCTTAAGGTCTGCTTTTTGTATCTAAAATTTCTCTACTTTCAGTTCAGGGAGGCCCTGTTTTGAGAGATATTACAATATTCTGACTGAATTCCTTCTTCTAAGTGAATACTGGATTCTAGTAATATAGGGATCTTATTCTTATAACTGCTCGTGGCATTCTTCTGGGCTAACTCCTTTAATAAGCAAAAAACTTCATTTTATTTACTGCTTGTTAATTGAAACGGATGGATTCCAACATATTCCGAGCAGTATAGCACTAAACGTTAAATAAACCCTTTTTGTAGAAAATAAGAACGATACATTTTTTATAGGTAAGGCGGATAGGAAATGCCAGAGAAAAGGCTGGATTTATCCGATCTCGTGAGGATTCTTTCTCCCGGAAGTTTCCTAATAATTTAAATCTTATAAAATCTAGATTTTTTCAGTATTATTTATTGCAAAATTATCTCTTTCATTCTTAAAAAGGAAAGCCTTTGTGCCGCTATAGTGCTTACTCTATTTTAGTCTTATTATTTCATTTCTGGGTATATTTACTATACATAAATTTGGGTAGCTATTTCTTTGGATTTACTAGCTCGGACACTGTGAAAAAGACCCCGGGGAGTTGAGGAAAACCCTTATTTTATTCCGAGTGAACCATTTTTAATTATACATTGTCTGTAAGGAGGTGCCGTGGAAATAATTCTTCTATCCTAGTAGGGGTCTCCTATACTGGTTGTACAGAATTAAAACTGCAGGATGCTAATGTATCTACTAGTGGAAGAGTAATTAACAAGTATAAGCTACAAGGACTCTCTAGCTAAATCGATATGGACAATTCGGTAATTAATGTATATGGGATTCGGTAAGGTACTTCTGAGAGTTTTCCCTCAATTTAAGATAGGGAGGCTACTACTAAACAAGGAATATCATTCTTTTTAAATTAAAAGACAAAAGGTTTTTCTAGTTCCACTTATGGTATATACAAAGCGAAGTCTTACGTTCCTCAATTCCCAATCAAGATTTAAGGAAATGGGTCTTTTAGAGCAATAAGAAGTTTCTTAACAAAAAAGTACATAAGGAAGGTGCATTAAAACAGGGAAGTTCTAGAGAGGGTCTTTACGAGTTTACAATCTTGGAGTAAAGGTAAAGGTTTTTGTAAGTAATAGCCTAATTCTTTTTTTTTACCTTCTTTTTTTTGAAACTGTTGCATTAGAGGATTTCTTTCACTGATCGAGAATTTGTAATTAAAGTTTTTTTGAACAAGAACAAGGTAATGTAATTAAATTAAGAGGTCCCCTTAAATTAAATATATCCTCTTGGAGAAGCTAGGTTTTGTGGTAATAAATGCAGTGGATAATAAAGTTTCCGCTTCAGGATAATTTTAGGGTATAAAAAGCATTAAAAATTGGGTTTATTGTTCTATCTGTAATATTTCCTACAAATCCCTCCGCTCGGTACACTAACTATTTTCTATACTATTAAGGGTTCTGTCCTTTCTGGTATAGTAGTAAAACAAAGAACAAAAGGAATATACCCTTAATTATATATAAAGACTAAGAACTTATACTATAGCAAAAGATCTATTATGCCTATACTACTATACGAATGATAACCTTATATGTTTACTAGCTCGTAAGTAAGGGAGCTCCAGAATAAAAGAAGTAACAACTAGTTACTCTAGATACAAAAGGGTAGACAGTAAATACTAGAATAGAATACTTGTTTTGTTCTGTATTGTTTGGTTAGAGTCCTCTTCATTTCCGAGGTAAGGCGGGGCAATTAAAGCCGGGGTTTTATAACTTTATATTTCATATTTACTAGTTTAAACCTAAAAAACTCTGGGCAATTTCTAAGGGCATGCTCATTTTCTATTTTTTTAAGAAGGGTTTACTTAATTGTATCTAATAACTTATTCCTAGATCTTGTGAAAAAACTTTCCCTTTAATGCTATAAAGAATTTGTAGGCTTTAGAACTTCTTGACCGCGCAATTTGAACTCTTGGTTCCTACTACTTAGTTATGCGATTCTAGGGCTATCCGTTAGAGTCTGGGTCCTGCGTTACACTTCAGTCTATTTATCAAAGGATTCCCTAAAGCGTATTTCGAATTTAGGTTAGAGTCCCACTAAGTCTTGTTACCGAGGAAGAATATAAACAAGAAAATTCCTGATTCTTTTTAGTTTAGAGGATGAAAGTCTAAAAATGAAAAAGTGTTGTGGGCTTTTCATGGGAGTGCTGTAGGGTTCCGGAGCAAAAAGAAGCCCTTGGTAAATAAAGTCAATTCCTATGGGTTTCTATTCAAAAAGAGTACTTGTCAAAATAAGAGCTATTTTTTTATAAACCCTGTCCAATTCAAAGGAGGTTAATGCTTAATAGGGTTTTGAATATTCTGTACTAAGTAAAATGACCCCGTTGACTATTCAATTCAACGGATACTTTAAGTCCTCTTTTTAATAAGCCGGTTAATTTATGGAATTTGAAGAGTAGGAAACCCTTTTTGTACAACCGATAACTAAGTATAGTATATACTTTTTTGCAAAGAACAAAGATGTTTATAAATTCCACAGCATTACCTTACAAAGCATACGTTTATCAAAGGAACTTTAAAATAGGAGAAGTTTCGTTATTTTATTTATATGGATAACACTAAGCTCATATGAAAAACGGAATATCCAATAAGTTGACCTACACTCTCTTTAGCTAGAAAAACCCAATCTCTTACTATGTAAATAGGATTCCTTGTGCTTATTCAACAGTAAAAATTCATTAACTCCCCTTGTTTATTAACCTAGGTATGACAATACACAGTATAGGACCCCTTGGGGTAGGCTTTTGTGAAACTTATTAGCTATAGGCACCGCTCCTTTTTGGGATCACGTAATTTAACATTATCCCGGGGTGCTGCTATAGTGTCTTCATTAGGGAATACTTCATATCAGGCTTCTAGCCAATCCTGTATTATTAGGTTTCGGGTTCCTTTTAGGGGAGTCTTATATCAAGACACTAAGATATTTTATGAGTAGAAACTTCCAAGTTTGTAACTTCGATATTTTTATTTATCCCCGTAATACCCAAGTCTAGTAAGGAAATCCTTTATTACGTGTCGATGCGGGCCCTATTTGATTTGAGCGGGGATACCTTTAACGAGGGCAAAAACCCTACACCAAATTATAGATAGAAACCTTATCATACTATAATTATTCGAAAAAGCTGACTGAAACGCAATTTTGTACTTCCCACCCTTGAAACCCCGGTTTTAGTACAACACTCCTAAACTTTTTTATATTAAAGATTATACAAGAAATTCTTTTACTCATACTCTAACGGTAATTTTGGTAAGCGGAATCAAATGCTAGAAGCTGCCTATTTTCGGACTACGTTTAATCAAGTTTATATTCGATAAATTAACGTGCAAATAAGAGGGCGCTCGTGGATTCAAAAAGCACTTAGAAATTTGTCTGTTTTAATCAAACGAAAAGTTTAATATTCACTAGAAAGAATATCTTATTTATTTCCTAGTTATGAGATTGCGAACTTCGTCATCTAAACGCTACTGAAACCCAGTAAAGGAAATTGGATATCAAATACTTCCTAAGTTAAAACTCTAAAAAAAATCTGTATTAAAGCTCAGATTGAATATACCCGGGTCCTAAAGTTCAACTCTGCTCAGAGCTAAAAAACTTAATGTACAAAAAGTGAAATTTTTAATGCAACCCAGCAGTTTAGTCATCAGTTACAAAGTTTGTTTATTCGTCCCTCAGTTCGTAATGAAGTACATAATTGCAGAATCAAGGGTTTTCAAGTCTTCAGTTTCATAAGAGTATTGCGCCTTAAGATAAGCGCACCATCCACTACTTCTTCGTTTAAAGAATTCTGAACGGCATCTAATTGACCCTGGGCGCATAGGTGAAAGCCCTCTCCCTATGATTCTTTGTAAAGTACTTTTCGGATAAAAAGGAGAAGGACGGCCTTGTGCCTCTTACATATGGACTTAGTGCTAATCGCCAAAATGAAAATTTCCTTAGGAATACTCTACTGAAATACAATACAAAATACAAAGAGTATTATCCTTAGGATAAAGCTGGGTCTTTAATTAAATAGGGCCAGAAATGCTTAAAGACTCACCCTAGGGTTGCTTGGAAAAATCAAACTTTAGGGGGTTTTCGGCTAATTAAAGCTGGAATTTCAGGTATAGGTATTGTGAGTATATAAAATAAAAGTTCCTGTTTAAGCTTTTTCAGGAAGCTTTACTATAAAGAGAAGAGAGTCGCGTAATAAGGTGCTTTTTATGAAAACGTAGAGTCCCACTTTATATACCAAACAAAGAGCTACTTTTTGAACTCAATTTTTGTATAATTCATATAACTAAGGGAATCCTAACAAGAATAAGGACCCCCTAAGAAGAATACTAAAGCTATGAAGACACTTACAGGTATCGAAGATAAGAAGAAACAGAAAGCAAATAAGAAAGCTCAGAAACCAGGGTCCGTAAGAAGAAAGTCCGCTGGTGTTATTTTGTACTATTCTAATTTCTAATTACTTGTAACATTAACCTTCCTCTGTTAACACTTCCGTCGGTAACAACTACCCATTTTACTTATAAGGCCTTATCCTCCTTAGCGATAAAAACCAAAAAGGAAGAGGAAGATTAACCAGTCTATTCCAATTAAACACTACTATCTATTCCTAAGCAAAAAGACTAATAACAAATGGATTAAAAATAATACACTAAAATATCATAATACTCAACTCACTACTAAAAACTAATAAATATCTAATGAAACTAAGTTCAACTAAGACTAAAACTCTAAGTCTAATAGAAAAGAATCCACATAAGGAAATAAGGAAGCTCTACAGGTGAAAAGAGTTTCCGTCAACTAAAGGATAAGGGGGCCGCCGTCCTTTCATTCTTTTGTTTTAGCCTTTACTACACAAAAAGAATTTTAATAAAGCTAGCCAACCGATCCTTGTGAGTGAGAGCTTTTTCTGAAAGTGAGCCATAATTGAGATTTCTACTATTAGAAACAGGTACTCCCTTCCATTTTCTTAGGTTCAATTACTGCTGAAAATCCTGCCAGACTTTTTCCTTAAAGATTTTCTCGGTTCTGAATAACCCGAGTTTACTGATTTCCTAAATCTAATAAGGGGACGTTGACTCCTAAACCCTTTTTCTTTCTTGACCATTCGGACCAGAGTTGAATAAAAATAGACAAGGCTAGAGATTCCCGCTCAATAAAATTCCCAAGAGCTAAGGAAACCCCCCTAAATTTTTAAATAAAGGAAAGCTCTAGAAATGTTGGGGAAGAGACTGTGGGTCGGGGTTGAAGCAAAGTTTATATAAAATAAAGGTAATGTAATTAAGGAAAGATATTAACTTCCTTGCAAAAGGGAAATTCCTTATCTTTCCAGTTAAGTTATTAATAGAAAATGACAGAAAAAAGGGAAAGGAGTTTTCGCATTCAAAAGAGTTTATAAGAACAGTAGTCTAGTAACTTTATGGGTAACAAGTACAGGAGAGGGCTTTCCATGGTTTGCAAAACTATTTACTTTTATAACGGCACGCTTTTTTAGGACTTACGTAGGGGAGCTTTTTTTTATCCATGTTAAACGGTTACTAAAGTTTGGAAGGGATACTTTAGTTTAGGTGTTAAAAGCTGTTGTTTATATTATATAGTTATATCCGGATAGAGGCAGGCTCAGAAAAAGCATGTAAATTCTTAGATAGCAATCCCTGCTGGGAAGTTTAGTTTATCAGATAATATATGTTAGAAGGTTCTATAATTGCTTTGGGTCCCATAGGAGCTTGGGTGTAGAGCCTTTTCTTGTTTAGAGAGGTAAGGGCTCGTTTATTCTGAGAAGGTGTAATTGAGTGTTTAACTGCGGGAATTTTTTTACGAGAGTTTAATCCATCTTATTGGGGTTTCCCGAAGTCCTGCTTTTTTATATTTCAAGTTTTGAGTCTCAGTCTTCAGTACAAGGGGCTAGACTCTTGTAGGCTATGCAGAGTATATCCTTTGGGTATCCTGAAAATCTAGATTTAGGCTTTTTTTATCTGAACTTTATGGATTATCTATTGCCGCGGTAGAACTATCTTTAACAGGTCTCAGACTCTTTTCTTACTTGAATGTGGAAGCCATATAAGGATTATCAAAAGTAAATACTTCTTAACATTCCCCTGTTTATTTGTGTTTTTAGGAAACTCATCTTTAAATTTAAACACTCTATATTTCCTTTAGATTTGCCTCAAAATAGCCCTTAAGTCGTCGGTAGACAGTGGAATGGGGAGAAAAAAAGTACTTGTTCAAAGAAAGAATCTAGGATTTAGCAGGGGTTTTTTGAAGCATAATAAGTCCAGAAACCGGACCGGAGGCTTTGGGAGATCTAGTAATGAATACAAAAAAGGCCTTAAATTTTTTGGATAAACCAAAAATAGCAAATCCAAAAACTTATTCTGCCTTGGAAAGCGGACACAGATACAATAAAGACAGGAGAGAGGTTGCTATTATAAGTTATATCCTTGCGGTGCTCCGATAATAAAAAATCCGTAGGGACTTTGAAGGGCCTCTCCTTCTTAAAATTTTCTTTGTTGTATAGAGCTTATATAGACTCAGTACCTCAAGGTAAGGGTTTTTGCTTTAATTGTTACTGTACTGGTATAGGAAGAACAGAACGGGAATATTAGGACAGGTTTTTGTATCTGACTGTAAGGTACCGAAGGGAGGGAAAGTTAAAGTATTATGATAGTACAAGATACCTATGTCTATGGCTTACTTGCTTTCATACTCTTCAGAACTAGACTATGGATCTGTATCTTAAGCAGAGTTATAAACCCTTCTCAAGAGCTAAAACCTTCCTAGCTTTCGGCTCTTCTGAGCTATACTTTTCTTCTTATGAGCCCCTATTTTAAGCACCGGCCCTTTTTGTTAACTTAATAGATACAAAACTCCTCACGCTGTTCCAGGAATCCTATTTTACGAACCCCGTTAATCATGGAAAGGTTGAAAATAGGCCCATCCTTTCTGGTGGAACCCTATATACTATAAACGGATAAAGTACTAAGGAATTAAATACTATGCCCTTTGCCATGGAGAAACCCGAGCTATTAAAAAAGGGATACCTACTAAATTTAGTTATAACTACTTACTACACTTAGGGATAAATCCTTGTAGCTAGAGTTTATACAAAGGTACCTTGTAATACTAGAGAATCTTATTTCGAAACTCTGTCCTGGGTAGAAAAAACCTTGATTTTTCAAAGTCAAGGGTTATCCTTCTTTGTTTTAAGGAATAAGTCTAGCTATCTTTTAGTAAAATGCTTGAATCTTTACAATTCAATTGTACAATTCGTTATAACTAAATTAACTTAAAAAATCTTTGTGTAATACTCATGTTTGGGCAAAGCTATTCTATTCTATAGGGGTGGGGTAGAGAAAACTCTTTTACTAAGTGTTTCTTTTTTGCTAAACGACAGTGAATTGATCGGGAAAGGAATTACTTAAAAAAGTTGGATAGCATTTTAGCGTCAAGTTATTTCGAGATTTTTGTTTGACTTTTGGTATATAGGTATAGCGTTAAAAGGTATTCTAATTCAAATCCACTTTTATTCTAAAGGAATCCCCTTGTTATTATTCCGACGAGTATTGTGGCTTCCTGGAGTTTTTTTATGGATCCTGTTGAATTTCAAAATTTCTTATAATCTTAGAATGAAGTTTCGAGAACAGTGTATGTAAATCCTTTGAATGCAAAGGCTTTTTTAGATGTTTTAAGATAGTATATCCTATAGCATAGGTTTGGGTACTATAGATCCTTATTTGTTGGTAATGGGGCGTGGGTTCGAAGAGCGGTGCTACCTCTGAAATGCTTTAGGTAAAGGCTTCTCTTTCGTGTCTTTATACTACCTTATCGCATAGATATCCTCGTGAGTCGTCTGGTTAACTTCAATTTTGAATTAATTATATAAAGATTTCTGGATTTACGGTAAAGCGAATCTATTCACAATTTCGGCCATATTCCTCTGTTGGGATTACAATATGAGACAGTATAATTAAATAAAACGACGTACACGATCCCTCAATCATGAGAAATCCTTAGTACAGAGAAAATCCACAAAGATAAAAAGTTGTAGTGACTCAAGTAAACTGTAGAAACTAAGAAGTTTAGTCAAACTAAAAAAATGAATTAAGTCAAAATTGGGGTAGTCCCACAGTGGAGAGTTGTTATTTGTTCGTAATTCCCAGCACAAATTTCTTTTAGATCTGCAACTAAGTCCCTTTATTACACAAATCTTTGTGACTGACTACTTGAAAACTGGATCCAAAAGGAGAAGAAAATCTGATTTCTTAGAAAAGGATATTCGGTTCTAGTATTCTAGATATTTACTTAAAACGGGAAAACTTCCTTTACTTTTCCCTAGTCTTTACCGGAAAGAAAATTTAGCTCTTTCTACTAAAAAGCTCCTATACCTATATATAATATATAATACCTATTTACTAAAATACCTAAAAGAAGTGCTAAATAGGCTGCAACAACAAGAAGACCCATAAGAGTACAGCGGCAACTAAGACAGGGGGGAGTCTATGCCTTAACTATCTATAGGAATAGCTCTTTTAGTAAACCAGGAAAGTCCATTAATTAATAAAGAGGGTTTCCCGGTTCGTAAGACTCTTTTTCTAGTCGGTAAGTAAGGAATTTAACAGACAGCCCAACTATAGTAATGACTTCCTTTAGAAAGCTTGAAAGCCAAGAAAAAGTCTTGATAAGTTGAGGGTAGTAAGGGTAATGAGCCGGGTGTGAGGGAGTAAGTGCCCTATTAGGTAGTTGGACTAATGAAATTTCGTAATGATCCAGTTTTAAGGATCCCTATAAAAGAAAAAGGAGTCTTAACAAAGCTATAAAGAAAATACCCATAGTTCAAGTCCCGTACTATACCTTTATATATAAGACACTAGCTACAGAGTACAGAATACAAGTGAGTTCCAGTCCTATCTTTTACTATAAGAAAGCCTTCCTATACTACCTTCCAGAGAATCCTAGGAATATACTACTTTTCAGAACTATTATACCTTCCTTATTATAATACCTAAACTCTCTTGCTAGCCATACTCTTCTGTATCTTTATCTTATCCATCATAGCTAGACTCTTCTAACCCTTAAACTTGACTATTACTAAATAAATAAAGGGAACCTGGAAACAACGGAACACAAAGCAACTTACTCTGTTCCCATTAAATTTTTTTGTGGAAACCTTTTTTCTTGATACGAGCTATACCCGCTTGAATTAACTTTCTTTTTTCGGAAAAAGATTAAAGGAATTATTACAAACTTTTAAGGTCTCTAGATTCTATGAGCAGCCTATATAAACTCAAGCTGGAACTAACTTAATAGTACATATACATAAGAGTCCGGAAGCCCTCTGAATCCTCCGAGAAAGAATTTTGAAAATAAGAACTCCCAAATAAAACATAGGAAAACTGAAGCAAGAGAAGTAGCTTGAAGTTAAGTCTCAATATTAAAATGGAAAGGTTCAAAGTCTTGCCTTTTTCTTTATTAGCGTTTAAATCTTTTAATAGGTCTTATCCTTAAATCAAGGTAAAAAGGTTTGCCCCTTCTTCAAGTCTAAGTTTTGACTTCTTTTCCAGTAGCCAAATCTAGTAAAATAAAATTAGAATTTTTAGAGATCTAATTAATTAAAATGAAAGTAGACTGCAAAGGGGCGCTTTTGTGCTTAGGAGAAACTAAGTGCCCTTGAATTTTAAGAAACTCATTCTATAGTTAGCTGAAATTACTCTTTACTTTAATTGTGCTAGTTTCAATAGCTGAACCGAGGAAAAAGACTCTTATAGGATAGCCCACTTACTATATAAACTATATAAAAAAGGGGCACTCCTTCTATATAGTAAGGGTCTTGCGTTTAAGAATTAAAAATGACAGAGTTAAGGAGGAGACCTAGACCCAGCCTCTTTATCTGTATCAGTATCTTACCCTTCAAAGCTTTTGAAATCTAGGGATTTCCCTTGTTTTCTGAGTCTTGACAGCTTTCTTACTTTATTACCCCCACTCCTAATTATCTTTTCGTCCTGCCTTTATTTAATAAAACCGGGTTTACCTAAATTCATTAAAAATTGAAATATATAAACAAGGAAATCCTACCATACTCAGCTATAAAACACCCAAATCAGCAAACAATTTCATTAGAGCATTAGAGTTTCCCTAACAAATAGCTGACTAAAGGCTAACGCAGTAAAAAATTTCCCTTTAATGTCTCTGCCTGGTAAACCTCTCTTACTTAACCCATTTACTCCATTTTCCGAGTCCAATAAAGGGATCTTCCTAGCTTTAGCCCTAATTGTTTTACTATCTTTCTCCCTTAACAGGTATTATAAGTAAGAACAGCAGTAAAGTATTCTTTCCTAAAAACTACTTTGTAAGCACTATCTATAATTATAATCTAAGGGGCCCTATAGTCTATCTAATACAACAAGGGACCCGCATCACCTGTCTGATGAGTTTAGTATAAGCATTTTGTGAAAGATCAAAGCGTGTAGGAGCAAAGTAATTAGATTTTGATAATGTCAAAGAGGGCGCTTCAAGGTACAAACCGAAATTTAAGTATTAACTAAGTCTTTAACTGAAAATTCCTGGCATAGACTCGCTAAAAACGTATAGAGATATTGCTTTTATTCCGGAGATCTCCCTTAAGAATTGACGAGGGTTTCCCGTGGGGGTCCCTGAATTAGGAATACTTTAAGATCTGTATAACTATGAAATGAAGTTCAACAAGCTTAAATTAAGAAACTCAATTTTTGTTCAAGGCCCAGTCCACTAAACACAAAAGCAACTTATTTAGAAAAGGCAATTCTGAAATGAATTGGGTATAACTCTCTTAGAGGATCACTTGAAGTTGCTCGCCGAATTTTAGTCTGTATCTTAAAGTTAGGATTCCTTGGGCATAAGTAATTCAAAAGAAATTTCGTTTATATTCTGTCCTGTCTCTTGTAAAAAGTCTTTTGAGTAAAAACCCTAGACTTGGGTACTTTATGTAATTATAAAAGAGTTAAAGGGGTGCGATTGCCGAGAACTTTTAGCTAAAATACTGCTGAATTAAAATAGCTCATAAGGAATTGTAGTAAATAAGACATTCCCTAAAAGCTCTCATTATTTAGACTCCGTGGGTGACGCAAGATTAAGAAATTTCCAAGTGGAATTTCGGAAGCTCAGAAAGCCGAACTCCTTCGTTAAATGTTTAGGAGTCTCCCTCAGTTTGTCTGTAGAAACTTTTTGCGCTTCGACTGTAACCGACTTTATTTTATTAGGAATCTTTATTATGTGTCAAGTACAAATCTAACGGGTAGAAATTTCTAACTACAATTGGCCAGGAACCCGGGGTTTAGATGGACGCCACTTGTATCGTAGCAAAAATTTATAGGGCCGCTTATGCATTGCTTAGTTTTATTCCAAGCTCGATAACTAAAAAGAGGGGATACTTTAGGTTGCGTTGGACAAGAAGCGGAGTAGTAGCTCTGAAGGGAGTGGAGGTTTTCAAAGTAAGAGTCTTACTACAAAAAATGTCTATTCAGGGATTAGAGGAACGCAGCGGTTGAGACAAAAGGAGATTTTGGGGAAAGTGACTTCACTGGCAAAATGACTAGCTACGAGATTCCAAAAATGAGAATCTTCTCTTAAGGCATTTTATTTGAAACACCATTGCAAACATTTTCAGTACTTAGACTAACTAAGTAAAAAAAATGCACTACCGCTTGCTAGTATACCCTTTGGAATACTGTGACTTTTTTAAGAGACTTTAGGGCGGTACTCACCTTACACGACACATAGTTAGACACTCAAAAAAATAGTAAAGAGTTTTAGATCTCTGAAATCATGTACGTCTACCTTTAAATAAAAGAAAGGGGCCCTGCGAATATGGGATATCCTTGGAGGGGATAAAGTTTAAAGTCTTTTGACTCATTTTCCTACGTATATCAAAGTAGAGAGCTTCCTAGATTTGTTTTTTACTAGTACTTTGTTACATCAAGCAACCTAAGAATCTCTTAAAAAATTTTTAAACGGAATAGATACTAAAACTAAAGAACTTTTTATAAGGACGTTTTCCTTACTTAGATTTTTTTAACACTTGCCAGTGTAGCTTTTTCTACATTTATACAAAAGGTTTTTTATACTAGCCTTTTTATTCCTCTATTTTATTAACATCTACTTGATGGATTAAGTAGGTGTGGGTGTTATTCTGGTTCTGGTTTTTTGGCTCTTTAGCTCGGCAAGGAGATCCCGCTACTAAAGTAAATACTTACCAGCAAGGCCTTAATATCCTTATTTCAGTCACGTGCACATAGTAAGTTAGTGTTTACTAAGAAAATCTACTCCTTGTAATAACAAAGTTCTACTCGAAATTCTATCAAATCGGAGTCAACAATATAGAAAAAACTTACTTTACTCAAGATTTATAAAAAACCTTTTTAGGAGCTAGTACATCTCTAAGTGCCTAGAATATAATAAAGCTTTTTTAGCAAGGGCGCCGCTTAGAATGGCATAGAGCTTTGTAGGCTTTAGTTAGGCATTCTCAAGAATTCTCTTACACCCTTTCTTACTCCGGAGTCTTAGAAAATAACACACAACTCTCAATTTTGTTTTTAACTAAATACAAGCTAACGTTTAATTTGTAAATCTAACTAAGGAGATTGAGCAATTATAAAATCTACACTAGCTACACTAAAACCCTAGAAAATGCCAGAAAAGTGCACTTCTTTTTAGGCCTCCAAACTCCGCTATTCTTGAAATTTTGGGTATGTGAATTACATATTATATTTAGAGCGAGAACACTAGGTAAAACTTTACTTATCTGTTGTAAAAAAGGAGGAATAGTAAGATTTTTTAGGAAATCTGTATCCCATAGAATATACTTAATACTAGAACCGGCGAGCTCTTTAGTACTATAGAAAAGGCAAGCATTTTTGCTTGTTGTCAAGTAAAAAACTTTGCTATTTGTTTCTGTAAGTTTGTACTCTGTATTTTCTCTAGGAAGCCTGCCCGTCAAGGATACCCTTAATTTAAAATTGAAAACTCTGCCTTGATCCTAGAGCGGGAAAACCCAATTCTAATTTTTGAAGTATACAGGCAACTTGCGATTCTGCTGATTAAGAAAAAAATTCCCTTAGGTCTCCGTTGGAGGTAGAAGGGGAAAGCTTAATTACACACTTGTTCGGATTCAGGAGAGCAAGAAAGTTGCAAGACATAACCCATCATATTGTCATTTTTGTGATATTGTCCTTTTATCCCCCTTTTTCTTTTTTGTTCTATATTCCATTCCAAGCTCCTGCCTTTGTTAAAGAAAAAAGAAAATTGTATGGGCTGAGTGTTAGGAATCCTTCTTACCGTGCAAATCCGGGTAAGTCTAGTATAAACATTAAGGAATAGTCCTACTACTTGAGTACCTCTAATATAATAACACGGTAAACCTAGGGGTCCCTTACCTCTCGCCAGAAATAAAAGAACAAAAGGCTCCTATTAAAAGAGCCTATAAACGAAAAATTAATGAAAAGAATTACGGGTCTTTAGAGCGCAATAATAGAGGAAGATTTTTTCTTTTTAGTTGACGCGGTTTTGGTATTAGGAGATATAGGGCCCCTAAAGCAAGGAAACTCCCGAAAATACAGGGATACTCTTACATAGCTTGAACTTGACTATTCAAAAAACTTAATAAGCTCTATTGCTTAATATTTATATATTTTTTTTCGCGTAAAGCACCCGCTAATATAAAAGTGTATACACCAAGGCACTCTATGGGAATGAAACCAGCCACTTCTTTTAAAACACCTTAATATTTGGCTTATATTCACTCTTTCATTTAGTAAACTAGAAATTTTTATGTATATCAAGGAAAGTTTTGTCTTTCTATCTTACTTCTCTTTAGAAGCACCAGAGTACTCAAAGTTTTGACCCATTTCTAAAAGCCACTCCTTACTAACAGTACAAGTACACAAGAACCTAAATCCTCTAAGCCTATACTAAGCTGTCTATATTTTTAAGGCTTCTCTATACAAGTACTAAACTCCTAATTTTGCTTATAACTTACGGGGGTAAACTAAATGGAAATCCTTTATTAATTATTATGGGTGCCGTTTTACGTAAAAAGTTAGAAGCATTCCCAGTCTAGTAGTGGCACGTGCAAAGAGTCAATATTCCTCAAATCTATATTACCCGTAAAAGCTCCTATGACTTCTATCGGGCTTGCCTTAACTATCCCTAATTGACAAGGAAAGATTATCAAGTTATATCTTGGGGAGTTCTCTAAAGCTAGGAATCTTGTTATGCTATCTGTGTGATGATCCCTAAGGACCTAGTTTCAGAAAAAGTAACTGCAAATATATACGGGTATATATAGGGGGAGTCCGCTTTCAGAGTAGAGGGGAGCCCTTAGTATTGGTCCAAAGAAAGAATCCTGCTATAGGCTTTGAGGATGGGTTACTAGTTAGGCATCCTATGGTATATTACAGGGGTTATAGATCTACAACAGCGATGTGTATTTTTGACGCCCTGATACCTATTCAAGTTGGAGTCAATATACTCTTTTTTAGTTTGGTTATAGATAGTCTTGGGAGTTCTGGTAAGTAGTTCCGGTTATTATTACCACTATAAGTAATCAAAGGTTTATAAGATATGGGGTATAGCAGTTAGTTAGCTATACAGTAGTGTTTAGTATTACTACTTAGATATTATTTAGTTAAGAAAATACAGTCTAATAATTAGTATTATTTAGAGGTTATTACGTTGTATTAGATTGTTTAGGGATACTCCCTCTTGTGCTCTATAGTTAGGGCTATACTATCGGGGTGTTCTGGACAAAGAAAAACTCCCACTAATTATGATTTAGCACTATTAAGTTTGTATCCTCTTTTTAATGATAAGATACATGGAACAAGAGGAGTTATTCTTTTAATAGAGTTACTCCCTTTCTTTTTTGTCAGTGCTTTCGTGTATCTATACTAGGGTATTCTAAAAAACCCAGAAACAAAAGAAAAAAAAAAGAAAAGGGCAGTTGACCTAGTGATAAATGACATTCTGGATAGTTGGGTATTATTCTATTTCATCTGGATTATAGTCAATCCTTTAAGTTTTTAGTGGAATTTCGGAGGAGGTGTTTTTTTTCTATCTTTCATAATAGAGTCCTTTTTTATTAATCCCGGATTTTCTTAGTTAAGTGGTTGTGTGTAGCTGTTTGTAGTAAGGGGTTTTCCTATGTTGCCCGTTCCCTTGTTTCCGATTTCAGTTAATTAATAAGAAGGGTTAGGTATATAGGATTGGGTTCTTATGATTATGAGTTTTCTCTTCCCTTTTTCTGATAGAGATCCGCGGGTTATAAACAAGTCGAGGAATGCATTTAAAAAGACAGAGAGGGGTTGCTCAACTTGGACCGAGCGGGCTCTTATCTTCTTTATAGCGATAGCAAAAGAGGACAAATTAAGTATTCTAAAAACTGCAATTTATGGAATGTTGGAGGCACTGCTATAAAAATGAGAAGCTAACGTATCCTTAGAATCGGTTTATGTAACTCGGGTATGCCGGGTTCGCGTATACCCTTACCTTGATGTCTACTTTTCCCTGTTTCACCGGGAATTCCCTTGCTAACATAGTATTATAAAAGAGTTAGGGGACTTTAGTAAAACTCAATTTTGAGAGACCTCTAACCGGAAAACTTAATGCTACAAACCGGCTAACTCCGGGATTTAGAAAGAGAATGCTTTTCTTAAACAAGGGGCTCGGAATTTTGTAAGTTTTGACCGACTGCAATCCAGTGGAAAAAACGGACTAAAATTTGTGTTTTGTATAAAGAAAGTAAGGAGGATATTCTACTCTGCCTGTCCTTTTGTTAATATAGGTATGTAGGGCTTGGGCGATCCTGGATACAAGAGGAATTTTGGTTTAGAATTAGTGCTTCTGTTCATTTTACGTATTCTTTACTTTAATCTTTAAACTCTTGATTCGATAGATTCAATTTCCTGAAAGTATGTATAGGACAAGTACAGCCCTATCCTTATTGGTTGGGTAAGTCTAGAAGAGTTCGATTACACGGATCTTGTAACTCAAAGAGGAATCGATACAAAAACAGGCTAGGTTTATGCATAAAGCTTCCGAGTGCTTAATAAAAATAAGGAAAAGTTATATGAAGAAATTCTCAAAAGGATCTATAACTGGACTAGAAAACCCCCTTTTTGGAGTACTTATTAATAGAAAAAGGACTCCTTAAACTTCTTATACTGAGCTCTAACTTCGGCTGGATTTGAACCTAAGGATCCAGATGCTTTTAAGCCGCGTTTTACTAGGGAATTCCGGAATCTTAAACCGGGCAGATAGCTGCTGTACTTTTTACTGGATTTCGAGAGTAGAGTACGGGGAATACTTATCTTTATCTAAGCCATTTTGATCAAGAGTGTATACTCTAGTGAAATCCTAGACTCAAATAAAGGGGATACCTCTATTTCATAAATCGATCTGAAAAAGCATAACTTCCCTAATCGGGTCTTTTTTCCGATATTACTTTCAAACCAATTAGAGTTGGGAATTAATGACAAATCAATTAAGAAAAATGAAAGGTATAAGTACAACTCCTAAAAAATTTTTTTCTAAGACGGGGCCCTCTCAAAGCAAAGCGTGTTACTCCCCGGATCCCTTATCTTGTTTTGTATTTTTTATAGCGTCCAATCTCAACAAGTCAGCTAGGTACCTTAAGGGATCCTTTTCCCTTCTAATTAGGAGGCGTCCCGTCTACAAAAACTATTCCATTCCTTCTTGAAATTCCTGTACCTACCTGTACCTATAAGACCCGCATAGTTTGGGAATTTTTTGGGGACTCCTCATAAAAAGAACATAATTATAAATTATATTGAATGATAGTGTAATTTGACTACAACAAAAACTAGGCTAATCACTGTAATAGAGATATTATTGAATTCCCTTTCACTTTTATTCTTTTGAAAGCAGCCACCCCCTTTCTAGAAGGGTGATGGCTTAGTAAAACCCTAAGATTTTTTAGATTATAACTATAGTAAGTTCTTTTTCAGGACTAGAGCTCCGCTTAGTGCACTTGTGTAAGATTTCTCCCCCATATAATATAGAAAGATTGTAGGTTAATTTATAAGAAACCAAACCCCTGTATTAAAGCGAATTTGCCACTAAACTAATAAAAGTCCTGGAACATAGAGTTTCGATTTCAGAGAGTAACTAGAGGGCAAGGGTTTTACAACATAGCCGCTAGATAAAGGAAGCCTATCCTAATACAATAAATAATAGAGAGAGGCTCACTCCGAAATGCTTTTATAGGTTCCCCGAGTAAAGGGTTCGGTTAAGACTGTCCAGTTTTTGGATAAGTCTTTCTGTTTTTTATATTTCCATTCTCCAGATGTTAAGAAAGGGCTCTACTCCTTTTCCTTTAAGTATTGAGGCTGCATTTAGAATAACCAGTTAGCAAAGAAGGGGTTACACCTGTTAGTTATTCAAAAAAAATTGCAGGAAAGTTTCTACCTGGGTACGCGCCCCGTCAAAATTAGTATGTAATATAAAAAAGAGTGGTCTGCTTCGATTGTCAGTCTTTTTCTAAATTGGTTGGCTCTCGAATTCTTAGGTGAAGCATAGTGAAGCTGTCTCGGTAGAAAACTAGAATTCCATTTTACAAGGATTAGTTAAAACAAGCCTTAGAACTAGATTAGGTATTCTATATAGAAATAGAGGACGAAGTAATTTATCGAAAGGAATCCTACGTTAGGGTGCTTTGACTTTAGATAGGGGTTTCAAGAGGCAGATAGAGAGTGTAGGTAGGAATACGAAGGTTACAACTCCGGAGAGGAAAGAGGTTTTAGCTGTATTTCCTAGTTCGTAAGTAGGGTGGGGAGGAGCTAGAGAACTGTTACCTGTAGCAACAAGAACTTAGGATCATTACAATAGATAAACCATTGCCCAGTTAAAGTCGCTTTGTAAGAGACCTTGTTTCTAGGTTTCCTATTAAGTCAAGCCAAATTTGTTTGCAGTATAAGGAGACAAAGTCAAGTAGAGAACTAAGGGGTCCTTGTTGACGGGTTTTCCGCGGGAGTCTAGCATTTCGGACTATTCAAGCTTAGGCTATATTTTAAGAAGCTCTCAAAGGAGAGTTATCTCTAAATCTGTTTAAGTCTAAAATAGAGCATCATATACAAGATAAAACTTGCCTTTAGAAGAATTTGGAAGAGGCAGGTGAAAGGAAGGCTCATAAGGAAGAGTAAGACTACAATAGTATAGTACAAGACTAAGACAGCTAAGACAAGAAATTCTATCCGCACGGGGAGTCCTGCCATAATTTGAAGACTCTAAGGTATAGCTATAAAGGACTTATAAGGAGAGTATCCATAACAAGGTTTCTTATTCATTTCTTTTCTTTCTAGAAATATAGCTTTACCAATATTGACTAAAATGCCTTAGAGGACACCACTTTTGTTTTTAGGTTTACAATTCCAGATAATATAAGGAAGAAGTCTAAAGTAAGATGCGATAAAGACTAAAGAGCAAGTAACAGATAAGATAGAACAAACGGAACAAATGGAAGTGTCTATATCCGATTAACAAGAGTAGGATACCACGGATAAAAACAGCCCCTATGGAGTTTAATAAAACTCATTGTCTTTTAGGGTCTTTCTCGTGAAAGTTAGACTTTTACAGTACTAAATAAAACTACAAAAAAGACTAAAACTTGGGAGCTATTGACTTCCTATCTTTTGCTAGTTGAAATACCTTAGGCTTGCAAGAAAATGCTATGAAAGCAACCTACTTTTTATTAAAAAATTTTAAGGAGGAATTAATAGGGCATAACAAGGTAGCATGAGGGAAAGCGCTAATCGAATGATATATGTATGGCAGAGATCTCGCTTTAGGAAGCTTTTGTACTCATAAGAGTAATTTGCGAAAAACTTAGTAGGCAGTAACAAAGCAATATCCGCTGGGGTCTAGTTCTTTCGGCAAAAGCCCTCGTAGATAATAAAGACTTAGTAGTCCCGATCAAATGACGAGATTTCCCTTTTTAGGTAACCAAGAGCGGGTAAGTCTCGAGCAGTATAATAGCTTTCTTATTCTTATATAGAATCTTTCCACAGCTAGATTAAAGAATTTACCCTACCAGACCAGAGTATAATAAAGAGCCCTCAAATTCCACTGTCGTAGCTGTTTTATAAGACTTTTCTAAAAGAGTTTCGTAGCAGCAGCGATTCTATTCAATTTCTTAGTCTTGGTGGTTATAGTTATATGACCCTTTTTGCATATCAGTTATGGAAAGTTTTACACCCAAGAGGTTTTAGGATTTTCCGGGAATACTCCTTCAAGATAAAATGGATTTTGGTTTTTTTCTATAAGATAGTGACCACTTAAAAGAGGGGCTGCAGTACTGCACAGGCCTAAGTATTCTCGTGTGAAAGGGCTTTGTAATAAATCTTTCTATTTACAGGGATTTCTTGGCGTATACATGGATCTAAAAGGAGTAATAATTACAAGGTAAAGTTTTTTTAGAAGTTACTTTAATGGAACCCATATCTCTTAAGTGTAATGTATAAAAGAAATTTTAGTAGACTCTTGACGGGAACCCCTCTTTGTTTAGCAGACCAAAGCCCTCTAATAAGCAGCGATAATAGGTTTCTACTGCGGTTACCCGGTAAATATTTATGGATCCGAATCCTTTTTGTATTAGATACCCCCACTTCTAAAAAACACAAGATAGTATAAAGTTACATTAACACCAGGAGCAGTTCCTCTAGCTTTAATTCGGATGGCGCTGAGGTCCGGGATTCTGTACAAAGACTTAGTTATAGTATAGTACAAACGATTATAGATCCGTAGTAGTTTTTTTACTGTACTAAGCAGCTACTTTTAGTTTTACAAGGACTGCTGATTTTTCACCTCCTCTTTATTAACTGCAAAAACTAAGTGAAGCCGGGCTAAAGATCTGCTAATGCGCTTACAGAACTTTTCAACTAGTATTACCTAAAAGTCTTTTCTAGTCTTTTTAAGCGTAAGGCTTCCAAATTTGTATACTGAGAGATTCCTCCTCTTTGGTTAGACTTCAGGGCGCTCCCAGCATTTAAGAAAGATTGTGATAGGGCTCTGTAGTAAATAAAAAATATAGCCTTGTAAAGAATTCCTACAGTTTTCTTTTGTGAATTAATATAAATTTATATATAAATTGAAAGTGTAATGTTCTAATACAATGGGTCAGAGTTAAGTCCGTTTTTTCGATACAGAGTGCTCCCTTTCTTGTTTGTTCACTAACTATCTTCCTCTTTCGTAAGACCCCAAGCAGGAATCCTTTGTTTATAGCCACTCGTTGTAACACGATACGACTATGGATGCTAGAGTCTTTCCTTGCTCGAAGTCCAGATAATTTTGAATTGAGAATAACTGCATAAAGGGAAAGTCTAAGCTCTACAAAAATAAAGAATATAACATAACTTTAGAAGCAGGGTCCCATAAATCGCTAAGGGGTTCTGTTTCAGGAATTCCCCTTGGATCTTGGATAATTTTAAACCAATAAGGCTTTGTTTTCTAGTGTACTGGGTGGAGACCCTTTTTAATCACGGAAGGAAGTTAGGAGAATACGCTATGTCAACAGGATTTTAATTCTTGGGAAGTCTTTAAGGGAAATACCCCGATTGTTTACAAAAAGGTTTTTTAATAAGTCCTTTCCTAGTAAATGTGCATTGCCTTAAAATGTTCGTGAAATATTCTAAAAAAGAATGACTGGATTAACTCCCGAACTTTCGGTTATCTTGGTATTTCTATGAATCAAATAAAAGGAACTTAAGTCCACACCACTATTGGATCCTTAAACCTGTAAATAACGAAAAAGTATAGCTCGGCAAGGGGAACTCCTTTATTAGTTATTAGAATTAGAAATTTGGTAACTTCTTTTAACTATGTTTGAGTCTCTACTTTGAAAACTAAAAAACTCACGTAATGAAATTTTTTCAAAGCTCCCTGTAAGGTAAGGGGCACATTATTCTCATTAAATGTACAAACATACAAAATCCCCCTAAACGAGCTGAACTAATGGAAGCTATATCATAAATTCTTTGACTTAGCGCCTGCTCATCTTGTGTATTTTAAGCCGTGAAAAGTGCTTTTATCTAAAGAGGTTTTCAAAGGATAAAATCTTTCCCCGTTTTGACCTTTTAACTTGCGGTGTTTAAACAATTTCAGTCACACGAACTAAATAGGGATTCCCCAGCCCATTAAATACGTAAGAAATGAAGCTTTCCCGAGGATAGAAGAGACACACGTGTTAGTTTTTTAACAAGTAAGTTTAAATTCTATTGCTTTGTCCAAAGTAATTGCTGCTTCGAGTAAGATAGACTGATAAGTAGGGGGGTCTTATTCCTCCTTTTTGGCGGCGCTTTTTTAGTAGGTGGGGCTCCCGTAGCCTAGATTTTGTTATAAAAATATATAATAAATAGTTCAGAGCTATTTCCAAGAATAGGTTTTACTACTTAAAAACCCGGTGGAGTAGTTAGTTTAAACAAAGTCAAACTTAAGGGGCTTTTAGGGCGTTTCTAACTAAGAACCTTTTTAAGGTTTAAGCGAGGGATTTCTATTATGCACTAAAAGACTCGGAAGAGATATTGGACAACTAAAACTCCTTGTCATTGGAGAAAGCTCAAATTTGCTTGCTATTAAATTTATAAATTGTAGAATTATACGGAAAGACACCTCGATATAGTGCATGAAAAAGGCCCTAATTTTAACAACTCTAAAAAAAAGCAGAATACAGCTTAAAGAGTAAAGGATATCTAACTCGAGGTAACTTCTTTCTACTTTTTGTATGTTAATTACCCACGGAAGTCTTTAAAAATTCGAGAGAGACTTAAGTGCAATTTTATCTCTGGATAAAAATCTTAATTACATTACCTTGTTTAGATTTTAGTCCCTACAGGATTTCAGAGGATTTGAAGCCTTTTGAGGTAATTTAATCAAGAGCAGACGGCCCCTTTCATGGATTTTATAAAGGAATTGGGTTAATCTCTAATTTACATACTACCTACCAAGCTATCCGACGAGTTAAAATTATATACTTTACTTTTTTAAGAGGGGCCTTAGTATGCGCCCTAGACCTAGAAGGGCCTTTAACTAGATGTTCTTGGTACATCCGCTTTTATTTTCTAGATTGCAGCCTATAAAATCCGTCAAAAGCTCTATAAAGCTAATTAAAGGGTTATAAGTACTCTAAAATTCCTTTTTTAGTGGTTACCCTTGGGTTCCCAGCAGCTGGGCACTTCCCATACTAAAAACCAAAGCCTTTCCGTAAAACAGGCCAGTAAGCTTATATCCGCTTGAAAGAGCTTTATCCCAACCTGACGTTTCCAGTCAATTTCTGAATTGAGGACCTCCACGTCTTATGCAAATTGTTTTATTACATTAGGTTAAACTTAGCAAGGAGGCCTTAAGCTTAAACATGCTAGAACCTTTTGAAGACATGCGCCTCTTAAATTAATTTATAGAGCCTCCTCTACTACAATAATAACGGAAAAGGCCCTAAGTTAAGACACTAAGTCGTAAGCAAGTTTAAAGAAAAATTTAATAAAGTCAACCAAGGGCCTCAGTCGCTTCTAAACATAAACCCATTGAAGGCTTTAAGAGCCCTTCACGTACGATTTTGCAGTCTACTTTTCTACTTTCATTTTAAGTGATAAGGTATAAAATCTAATTAAACTAGAGAATGAGTAAGCTTGAAGTTTACGTTTTTATCTAGGAGGTATCCCTTTATCAGTTTTCATAAAAAACTTTATAAGCAATACCTTATTTAATTTGAGATGAAAAAAGAACGGAACTTTAATCCATTCCTACTTATGGGGCTTTTACAAACAGCTTAAACTCTTAAAAAGTTAATGGAAGACAAGGCTGGATAAAATAGAATTTGGGGGGAATAAAAAAATTTTTTCGAGAATTTCCCTATTCCGACTTATACCTTTTTTTATATAGGATTTTTTAGGAAAGGCTAGCAAACTTGACACAGGTGTACCTTCAAGTTTTTATCTGCTAATATAATAAGTTAGATAGTTTGGGTGGGTTTTCTTTGGGCTGAGTTTGACAAGACTATCGATCAAGGCAAGAACTTGTACCTTTGTTCAATAAAATTTTTAGTATCCCCTTAAGTTTTGAACTCAAAAGGGTTGTCTTGTATCGTTAATTTCGCATAAAGTTCAAGACCTTGACTTCTTTCAGTTTGTGTATTCGTAAGAAAGTCGCTAGAGCTATACAAGACTTAAGGATACTCTATTTTTTTGCACTAAGATCCTCCACGATTTAAAGCGTAGGCCCTTACTAATTATTACTAAGAAAATGATAGCCCCGCCTAGCCAGTGCTAATTTAGGAGATTAAGGGATCCATAAGTTCTAATTAAATTTTAGTATATATTTTATATATAAGTTGTCCCTATTAGGAAGGGTTTTACCTCTCAATGGAGCCTAGCTATCCTCTCGGAGGCATCAAAGTTTTCGTTAAGTGAGCAAATTTTCATTATGCTACTCCCGAACTTAACCTTAAACAAAAAGTCCCTTTTCAAATAACGGAGTCAGCCCTTTTATTCGCGAGTCAGTTGCCAGAACAAGATCTTTGCTTTAGTTTTTAAAATGCTCTCGAATGTTCCAGGAATACTACACTCTTTTAATGGGGTCTATTCCTTAATGGAAGGCTCTTTACCCATAGCTTAGGTACCACTATTATGGCGAGTAACTAACGAGTTGGTAGAAGTTAGGCTGAGTGCTTTAGCATGTTCTGGATATTAATAACAAAGCTCGAATTTAAGTTGACTTAAAACAGCTACAGGTGGGAAAGATTTTTGTAAAGCGTGTACAGTATAGGGAGCCTGTTTGCAACATAGAGTTCTCAATTTGGGTAGAGCACAAACTAATTGACACTTAAAGACAAAGGTTCGAATTTTTCGGTTTACTTGACAAGCAGGCGTTACACAGCTCCAAGGGTATACCCAAGAATCCTCCTTGAACAACACTTTTATAGCTTACAAAATGCCAGGAGTTCTCTCGGACGGAACTAAATATAGAAATTTCTTTTTTGTGATAACAAAGGGCGTTGAAGCTTCGATGTTTCTGGGTACTCTATACAAATTCAGAGCATATTTACAGACAACAAGGCTTTAATGTGCTATATAGTAGAACCTTATAGTGGCAAGATTTAGAGTTTCTTTGGAAAAACCTATACACACTTTGCGCATAAAGTACCACAAGGAAGAGGGAGCTTATTATTTCCTAAATTAGCACACTAAAAGCAGGGTTTGAACCTCGTGATCAAAAAAGGAATTTGTTATTTTATTAATTAAAGCGAAAGCCCTAAGTTCTGCTTATTTGGAGTAGTGCAAGCTAATACTAAAAAATAACACACTTCGAACCTTGAGTTGACGTTGTGCTGACTTTTCACTTTTTAAACGGGAGTATTAAAACCGCAGTAAATTAGTGGGTCCCTGAAATAAAAGATTTTTTTATACAAAAAAAGACTCTTAGAATTCGTTTTCAAATTATTCAAAGGCATAAATTTTTATAATAAGAATTGCTTTTAGTTAAACTTAGAAGTTTTAGGTCTTACTATAAACGCAAGGAGCCCTTACTCTAAAACAAGGTTTAATGGGCACTCATAAATTTTTACATTTAGCAAACTCCGGGTCTATAAAACTGGAGTTTAATAACAAGTTTCCTGTGTGGTTTAAGGGTCCCCAAACCCTTTTTCTAATTTGATTAGAACTACACCTTATTTATACCAAGCCTTCTTCTTATCTGTTCAAAAAAGCATTCGCCACACATGAAAGGGGCATCTAACAATAAAGGGTACTCAGGGGCTTTAAAAAGCTAGGTCAATCTATTCAACAAATCTTTCTTTTTTCATAAATACCTTTTATTCAAAGGAACCCCTTATTTTTATTTATAATAAATTTTTTTACTAAACTTGTATTGCTGTAAACTCTTGTCACAAAAGTTGGGTATCCCCTCATAAAGCTAGTGTAATTATAGAACCCATTCCCATTATCTAGTTGTGCTATATTCCTAAGTTTCATTTTGTCGTCTTAAAAACTTTAGACTTAAGGCCTTTCTTTAATATTATACCGCAAAAGCTAGGGGGTGTAACCGACTCTCTTTAATTCGAAATCCATTAGCAAGGGCTCTTAGAAGCAGGGAATTCCTCAAGCAAACTGTTAAGCAGGATTTGCCAAATTAGACTTTTTGTACATCCCTTGGCCCGGCCTTTAGCTGCACTACTTGACTTGACGGGTTTAAAATCGCTACTTCAAGGATCCCGTTTTTTTTATTACTAACTAAGGACTTATACTAGCGTTAATATTATTCAATATGACTGTTAGGATAACTTTATTTACTATGACTTTCAATTCTTGAGTTTTAAGTTGGAATGCATAAAGATTCCTATAGTAGTTAGTTGTGTACTTCCTGAAATTGACTATAGAAGGTGTACAGAACCGAGAGACTCTCTTTCGAGACGCGGGTTGCTTTGCTAAGAAAGTTATATAGTTACTCTATATAAATAAACCTATAACGGAATATTTTACAATAAAGGAAGAACTTCTGTTCGAATGGATTCTTTTGAAGGTAACTTCATATCAAACCGAGTTGAGTTAAACATTATAATTATCTGTTCTAGTCCGGGTTTACTTTTGGGGATCCCCGAGAGTTTATCCGCTTTGAAGGGTGCGTTTAAAGTTTAACCCTTACCTTAGTTATATGCTTTGGGTCCCGCCCCGAATATACCTAATAAGCGCCCTTTTTCGCCACCCAGCTCCTTGAGGAAACAAGTATTGTTTATATAAAAACATCATACTTAATGGCTTTTGCAGGACACTAAAACTAACTACGTACTAAGAAGAAGATTGTAACTCAAGAAAAAGCCTATGCCTATACGCTCCCTGTGTCTGCCTAAAATCTACTTGTCACTCTCACTCTGTAATAGAAATTCTAAAAAGTGCTCCTAGTGTAAAATTAGCGAAAAGAGAAAGAATGATAATTTCTAATGTGGTCCCTTTCTTTTATTAAGTGAATGTTGAATTCTAAATTCTTTCTTTTTGATCAATTCCTTGTTGTAATTGTAATATTAGATCAGAAGGTATCCTACGAAATTGGTAAGAAATATTTCCCAAGTTCTTGAACTATCTTAATTAGAAGTTTGGTACCCTTATCGTGCGTGAGTTTGGGTTTACCATATCGGACGAAGTAGCCTACGAAACCAGGAGCTTTAGTGTTAAACCTAACAAGATCCTTTTTGCATAACATATAACAGAAGAAATTTCTTATAAAGGGCCAGACTATAGCTAGAAGAAAAAGTTCTCTTTACTAGTTTTTACAAACGAAGTTTTCTCAAGATTTTCTTACAAGTTCTGTCTGAGAAGTCGAAGGAATGGGAACTCTAAAATAGGGGTTTCCTATTAAAGTTTCCTAAGGGTTCTCCTCTACGCTTGTTAAAGACTTAGGATTCCACCGACTTATATCCCTCTAGATCTACGAATAAAGTTAAGAATTCGTTGCCCTTGAATACCTACCAGAATACAGAAACGACCCCTAACAAGAAAGGAATTCCCTGATACCTTGTAAAAGGGGCTCTTTAATACCCTAACTATTGCTTACTTGTTTTCGCTACCTTCCTTATTAGAAAATTGTAGGAATTACTATGTATAGGGTAGCTTATACTTAGTTGATTCTATTACAACCTCTTGTTCCTTGTTCTTATCGATTAGGAGGGAGGAGGCCCTAAAAAATTTTAGAATAGTCATTGTTACCGCCCGGAGGGATTTTAATGTATTATACTATAAATGATAGAACCCAGATACCTTACCTTGGACTCTCTAATGAAGAGAAATCTCACATTTAGTACTCTCTTATTAATAAAAGCCTTGTGAGTGCTAATAAAGGGGAGCTTACATTATATAACATTAAGTGAATAACTTTTATAGGACAGCTTTATATGATTTTGATATTTTTGACCCATAAAGTACTTTAACTTCTCCCAGGTTTTTTGTTTTATCCGGAAAGAGGCAGCGGATTTTTACGAACCTGTGAAGTTTTCTATCTTTATTCTGTATGGAATTCCTTGTATTGCACGTCTTGGCGTATCCTTTGATAAGTGTATCGATTAGTACTCTTTCTTTTAAGTCCTATAAAATCCTATAGAAAGCTCTATAAAGCTGCCTTAGAAGTAATGGACACCCCCCGTCTATCCAAGAATCCTTAGAGTGCTTCTTGTATACGGCCAAGAACTGCGAAAACTTTGTCTTATAATCAGGGCTGCAAGTTCTACTATAAAAATGTTTTGTAAAAAAAACTGAGCGACGGAAGAACTAACCAAAGGAAAAGACTATAGGATTCCTATTCCTTCATTTACGAGAGCTCTTACGGATTAGCCTCAACTAATTTCTACCAATCTCTTACATGCAACTGACTCATCTGTCCACCGATAGTGTACAATACTATGTCTTGCCCTTAATTTTATACCTTTTTTTGATAGCGAGTTAATGTCAAACCCACGCTTAGGAACTCCTCCTTTTAGTGGAATATATGGAAGACCTCAAGTAGGTAAAGAAGTTTACTTTGTTCTTGAAACGAAAGTACATAATAAATTGTCAGATAAACCCTATAAATCTGATTCATTTAAAAGAGCATTCCAAGTATATAGTCACGGACCGTACTTTACTAGAACTCGACCCTAAATCCATGAGAAAAAGTAGCTTCAGAAATCCTTATCTCTATCTCTGCTTTTTCTAATTTCTAATAAAGGCTGAGTAGGAATTCTTAAAATTTGTTGCGCTTAGATTTGTTAGGAGCCCCCTTTAGGCGACATAAGTAACATAACTCTTTTGCAATCCCTTTAACAAGCAGCCCCCGTTTTAAATAATTCTATATAGAAACTCAGTGCCCTGCCAAAATATTCGGGTAAAGGGTTAGAAACAAGGTCAGATCCGTATATACTTATACTGTGTACTTTATTATAAGACAGGGTTAGATATTTATTATCTTGTAGTATCTAAAATCTAATTGTCCAACATCTAGCTCCGGGAGCTACCTTTTACCATAGAGTTAAGTCCATGTGGGCATTCCATTATATATTTAAACTTCTTCGGGATATTATCGACAGCATAACAAGTACACTTAACAAGCTTATACAAGAGTGGCTCTTTTAAATGCCTAATCAGGTTTTTGTAAAGAATACTCATATTTGGACAGAGGGTTCCTCTTGTGACTAGTTTAATGGGGATGCCTTTAAAAAAGGAGCTCTTTGTTCTTCGTTTTCTGGAAAGAAGCCCTTGGTTAAGTTTTACAATTCAACAATAAAGTACAATAAAAAAAATCTCTATGGAATACAAACCTTATTTTTATCAGAGACATTTTATTTTGAGCCAGCTAATCTAGAATAAGTTTTGCTTTTGATAACTTAGGTTTGATATTTTAAGGTAACACGAAATAAATGTATTTAAAAACAGGGGACTACTTATAAGAAATTTTATCCGCCTTAGTATAACGCGAAGTTATACTATGGAAAAGTCTGGTTAACCCCGGATTATCAGGAAATCCTTGGGTGTTTTTTTAATCCTTCCAGATTACCAGATTATGAAACAAATACACCAGCAAGACTTAGCTCTTTAAGAGATAGCTCTAAAAAAAGGGGTCCATCATACCATAGGGGGACTTTAAAAGTAACAGAGAATAGAAAACCGGTCCTGAGCAATTAGAATTGCGTGAATAATGAATAATAAGTCGGGAGGTTCTACCGTTTAGAGTGGTGTTATAAAAACCCAAGAGTAAGTATAGCCCATAAGACTCCTAAAAAAAGGTATGGGTACGAAGGCTATGAAGCCAAGGAAAAGTATAGTTATTGAGAGAACTTCAAGTGGTTTAAGTTCTATATTTCTGCCTAACCAAGTTGTAACCCATGTGTTTTTGTACAGGATCTCAAGTACGAAATATACTTTTTAGGGATAAGCAAGGAGCCTTTTTCCATTCCAGATTGCGTGCCATTAAAGTCTTCCTTTTTGTAAAAAGTTACCTGGTGGAGTTCCTATTTGTATCTTTTAATTGAAGCGAGTCCACGAGCTTTTTAAAGCAATAAAATTTTATCGAAAGCAAACCTTTTGCAAGAGTAAAGTTTGTATGTTATCTTTCTTTTATTAGAAGTAGTAAACAGACCCAGCACAAAAATACCGCGCCTTTAATAGTTTTACAAGATAATATAAGAGGAAGTTTAGGGCTCTTTAAAGAAAGAATTTCCGGGTTATATTCTTATATTTAGGAAGCTATAGTAATAAGCAGTAAAGGTCTTCGTCTTCTAAGGTAATAAAGGGAATTTAGACCGGACCCTGTTAATATAACCGAGTTATTTTCTTGGGGAAAAGCCTTCCTAAAGGAACTGTCAAAGGATAGGGCTTTAGATTCTTAAAAAAGCCTAAGGGCCTTATAGGAACCCCAGTCACACAAAGAGTTTAGGCCGCCAATTCAGAACAATTAGTATTACATAGTTCTAAGGTTAAAACAAAGAGCACTTCGTATCCTTTTTGGGCCTCTTTCTAAAAGATATAGCACAACCTTGTTTTTCAAAATTATCGTGAGTTTTGACTTTTTGCATAAAATAGAATACATTTTTCGAAAGCAAAATCGCTTAGGTAATATCTATCTCAAACGAAAAAAGCTTGTTGTTTAAAATAGTTGGGAGGGTTCCTCATAGGGGATACACGGGGTTCCGGCTGTAGCATAGCAGAAGGGGGATTCTTTATTGTAGTTTAATGATTGTACATAGATAACACTAGATACCCACCACACTTGACTTCTTTCTTTTTAGTTCTTATTTTTCTTAGTTATTTGTTTTACGGATTCTGTTGAATTGAGCTATAGCTATCTATATCATATACATATATTAATATAATACCTTGTTGCTTAGGATAGGAGGAGAGCCGTTATAGGAGCTGTGGGAGTAGTAGGGGCTAGACTATTGTATTTGGTTTATGGGGAAGTGCCCGTACTTATGGGATTGTGGATTATACTGTAGGGCTTACTGTATTCTTGTTTTAATGTAGCTTTTGTTTTATTCTAGTTATTATATACGCTTTTAATATAGATATCGTTACCGCTTAAACGTTATGTTATTCCCCAATATGGTAGATAGAATTTTGTTATATCCCCAAGTGATCAAGAGTTGTGGTTTAAAATTGACTATACCTTAGATACCCTGGCACTGTTACTTAAAGTTCCGGTTATGTCTTATTCGTCCTTACTTGGATTTCTTTTTAAGCTTGCTAATGGATTTTTGGTTTATGAGCTAAAAGGGTGCACCTTATAAAAGTGGATTCTAGAGAGATTGAGCTACTTTACTCTCTTCAGAAAAAGGGGTTTAAGGGATAGAGAATTACCAACAAAATTAGGCCTGCCTGCGTTCCATTGAAAATTCAGTTTAATGGGACCGAGGAGTTAGGACCACAAGGCAAGTCTTAGCCCAAGGATCCCCCCAAGTAACAAGTTTAGGGTTAGATAATTTTCTTGCTATATTTATCCCGAGCTTTTCCTACCGGCTACTATAAGAAAGTTCTAATTTGCTTCTGTGGTATTAGTTATCGTTCGGCATAAGCGCGCCCTTTTTGCAAGTTATAGTATAAAAAAAGACCCAAACTAAAGTGCTTTATAGGATAAGAGGAAATACCAGGATTCCCCTATATAGAGCCTTGTTTAGAACGGAGGGACTTCCTACTAAATAAATTAGATCTAAAATTTTTAACGTACAAATTGAGCTCATAGATATAATGAATATACAATAGAGAATAGGACATGTTATATAACAAACTTTCCTCAGATCTGGCTGTCACATGGTTTATGTCTTCTTTTTAGCTTCTGTTTAATTCTAGTGAATCCGAGGTTTACTCATCAAGGAGGGAATCCGCAATCCAGACACAAGATAACCCTAAAGCAGTCGCAAGGTTGTATCAATAATCAAAAGAAACTTAAAAATCTTAGTTTGTTTCTTTTTTGTAGCGGGTCATAATAGAGCGAGGATCCTCTAAAGTATAATACTTGATATAAGTTCCTGTCCGGGTTATCATAAATTTTTTTTATAAAGCCCCCTTTTTGAATTTATATTCAGCAGTCTGCTTGTTAAGAGGCTTAAAATATCTAGTAGCAGGGTTAACTAAAATCCTTCGGGGCAAAGAATCGAGCCAGGTTCTAATACTATAATAAAGAGTAAAATATTGCCTTTTGCTTGTTATGTTTCCAAATTCGGGGCCCTTTACCCTAAATTATGAGCTATGAGGAGAACCCCCTTAGGAGTACTGCATCAAATCGTGGTAAACTAATAAGTCATCGTTGGTTTGTTTAAAAAGTTCCTTGAGTTAGAGATATGGCTTTCCTTTGGCTCGCATATATATAAGTAGGAAGTCCTAGACTCATATAAAATTTGTTTCGGCTAATGCTCTTGGTTTCAAGTGTACTATATTCTTTATAAACTTCCATAGGGAGGATAAACCATCTTTCTTTACAAACTCTTGCCTCTTAAACATAGAAAGGAGAAAAATGCTAGTTTTTCTGTTTCAAAATTATATTAACACCGGTACGTAGTAAGCGAGGGTCCTATAACGCCTAGGGGTTTCTTTAATTATGGGCTTATTTTTCTAGTAATTAATTCTCTCAGGAATTTTATTAAGACTTTCCCTTTATTAAGATTAAGGTACCAAACCAACCAAGTGTCCGTATTTTGACTGTAAGGTTTCCTTTACTCTTTACTTTGGTGAAAGAGAAGAAATGCTTTATTATAAAATGACGTTAATTTAATTAGGAGCTCTACCTCTGGATTCGAAAAAGAGGTTATCCCTTTTTTTGTATAAAAAAAATTTGACGTAGATGTAGTTAGTCTTTAAACAAGGTTGGGTATTTCATTCTTTTTACTTCTTATTTAAATATTAAGGTATTAGGGTTTTTCCTGTTTTCTCAACTAAAAAGTTAATAGGATCCTACTATATGCAAAACTTTATACTTTACCCTAGTGTTAAACAAGTATCGACTTCGGGTGAATCGCTTCTAGAATAAGTCTTTTTGCTACACTATTTAAAATTTGAGTCAAACTTCTATAAAATTTAGATTACAAAAGCCAGAAAAAAAGAATTTACTTGTGAAAACATAGACGGAGTCCTTGTATGTAGACAAATAGAAAATTTTTATGTGCCTTGGCCTTGGTCCTAGATAGGCCTTACTTTTGAAGGTTAAAGAGCAGATTGCAAGTCCCATTATATGAAATAGGAACGTCTCTCAAGTACTACAACAAAAATCCCCGAAGTTAAAGGCAAGTAGAAGAGGTCAGACTTACTAAATGTAAATAACAGGGGTATAGAAGGCTAGGAGCTAACTAGATAAGGAGTTTAAATAAAGGACTGTAAAAAAAGCAAGTTATTTACCTGATAGACAAACAAAAATTGATATAACAGAAATTTCTTTTCATAAAATTTTTGAGTAAAGCCGGGGAAATAAAGCCAAACTTTTTTTAGAAGTTTCCTAAATTAAGTATAAATTTTCAGTAGTGGGTTTTCGAAAAGTAGGGTTTACTACACTGGATATTGTTGGATGAGAAAAGTGTCCTTTTTAGTTGTGTACCTATTCTTAACTCAGGAACTGCTTCAGTACTAACTAAAAATTATTATCCTCCTCGGTTCCGGGGATACATTTCCTCCTAGCACAAGTTACTTAACTAAGGAAATTTCCCTTATCTACGCTTACTCAGTCCTTACAATTCACTGACAAAAACCTGTAATACAAGAAACCTATCCACTAAAAATTGAAGAATTTTGAAAAATCCTTTTTATTAGGCTTACAAGATACATACTTAACCTGTCCAAAAACTCTAAATAAAACAGGTTCGAGGAGCTCATTAAAATGGATTTACAATCTATATAAACTCTTAGCTGCCCTGCGCTTTTATAAATAGGGGTTGATAAAAATTTCAAAAATATCTAAGGTTGGAGCTTTTACAAGGAAATCTAGTTAAGTTAGATTAAGAGAGGGGCTACTGCTGTTTTGTTCTTTTGATTAGGAGGTTAAAAATATAAGATTGAGTAAAATCTATTTTTATGGATATGCGTATGAGATAAGTCTCTTTTTCAAAAGTTTTCTAAGAACAATCCGCTTTTTATTTTATCTAAATTCAAGATATATTAAGTACCCACGCGTATGTTATTGTTATAGTCTTTCCCAGATTAGAGTCTTTTTTTATAAATAAAATAGGAACCAACACTTCCCTGTCCCCGGCTTAAGCAAGGAATTTTAATAGTTAAAATTCCCTTGGATTTCCTTTACAAAAAGTAGTAGGAACTAAATTTAGGGGTATTGTTAATAGGCCCACCCGAATAGAGTTTCTTTAGGCTTTTGACTTTTCTTATGAGATATAGAGATTTTCTTTTTTACTTTAGCTTTGTGCGATCTTCATTTCACTCTTTTTTTTCTTAGATTCATTCGGACAACAGAACCTTTAATATGACGTAATGACTTCCCTGTTTTAACTAAATTAATTTACTTGACTAGCAAGAGAATGAATCTAGTCTAGTAGACCTCAGGAGAGCCCTTACTTAAAACTTTATATCTAACCTTTAGAAGTTAATAAATATATAAAGTTGCAGCAACATAACTTTTTATGTTAGAATATAAATTCTATAACGCTTTTTAATTGTAAGTTGAATCCTAAATTTTTGGTAGTACACTACAAGTCTAAACCTCGTTATTCGTACAGAAAATTTTTAGTTTGCCGAATCCTTTCAAGTCAAAATCCCAGGCTTGGACTCTCTTAGCCTTAGCTGGATGTACCCCTTTAATAAATAGGTTTGGATTCTTGAAAAGTGTTTGTCAAACAGTTTTTGTATTTTAATTTACGAGTACCTCGAGCTTTTTACTTTTAATAGATATGTAATAATAAGGTAGTTTCTCAAATGAGACAATAAGCTTTGTGAGTAACCCAAAAGAAACTAAAAGAGGTAATGCAATTAAGAAAGAAAATTTCTAATTTATAAGCAACTAATTCCTCGCTATTTCTTAGTATTAGAATACTGTTGGATTCCTGGGAAAAAGAGAAAAATGAGGTTGGTAATAAACTCTGGAAGGGGTTAAACACAAGGATTTCTTATTGTTGATATGCATATCAATCAAAATCCAGTTTACAAGGAAACCCTTTTAGTGTTAGTGCTTTACCAATCCTGGAATAAGTATACACTCCCTAGAAATAGAATCCGGGACTTGAGTTTCTTTTTTAGATATTAACATAATAAAGTCTAATAAGATTGTTCATTCAAACAGAGCAAAGGGACATTGAGCCATTCGAGTTTTTAAGAGCCTCATTTAAAGGCCCTAATTTATATTAAGCAGCTAAAAAAAATAGTAAAAACTTAAGTTTCGCCGTATTTTAACTCATTCATTTAGCAAGTTGGATTTCAAAATCCAAAATAGAATTTGGAAGGTCCCTTGTTTCTTGTTTACCTACCGCTTAACTAGAAAATACAAGAGCAAAGGGTATCTCATTATAATATAAATATAGGAATCTTACTCCTTATTAAAAGGGTTTACTGGATACTTGTTAGTCAGTGACTTTTTTCCTTTATATTAAAAAAAGCATTCCTTATTTTTTAATACTTGTATTGGAAAGGACTCCCATCTATCTAGGAAGCTTTAGAAAGAATTAAGTTAACAAACCTGGGTTTAGTACTTTGTTCCTTTGTTAGGAAAGAGAAATTCGCGTGAAATGTAACCTATAGATAGCCTCTTTGTATAGTGGTCCCTATCTTATGGTAATGGGTCTAGGAATTAACATTATTATATTCCTAAAGTCTTCTAGTCTAAGTAACGAAAGGTGGTATTACCTATATTTAATTAAGATTGATTCCTTACTTTCTTTAAGAAATTAGATACTCTTCTTAACAAAAGCCTTTTTATAATAAAGTTATAATAAAGCTCGGTTTCCTATTTACGAGTAATTTAAAAGCTAGTTTAAGGGGACCTTTGTTTACACAATTTAGTACTTATTTAAGAGCCTATTTGAAAAGAAAGAAATGGGTTGACTTTTCTACCCCTCTTATGAAAAATTTGAGTAAAGTCTCCTTTATATACCCTTATTACAGGAATAGGTTTTTGTACTAACTATACAGGTTATAATAAAGGAAGCAACAAAGCAACCCTAGTGTAATGCTACATAAGGTATACAAAATCTCACGCTAGCCTCGCGCAGGTATGATAGAATTTTTGGTCTCTTATTTACTTTCAGGAGTACCCCCAATGTATGAGACTAACCAAGCGTATCCGTTGCGGATTAAAAAGAGAGGATATCCCTTTCCGAAAGACTCCTTAAAATTCCCGAAAATACTATCGCTTTCTGATAATTAAAGGGTGCAAGGCACTTTCTTCAACTAGGAAAAGTAAAAGAAAATAGGTAGTAGAATGGAACCCTGGTAAGAAGAGTTAGCAGCTACAAAAAGAAGCTAAGCCTTTGCTGTCAAATATTAAGAAGCTTGAAGTCGGAGTAAACTGATTGACATTTTTGTTTGAGACCAGATACTAATAACTTAAATGCAGCAGCAGTCTGGGTCTCTATAACTTTTCGGTAGTGCGTAGATAAAAATATTCAAAAGGTTTTCTTTATTGTAGTTAGGATACCCTTCAAGTAGCATTTACAAAATCTAAGAATTGACAAGGAATATCTTCCTCAAGAAATCCCTGTTTAAAACTCCAAGAATTATATGGGATACTTTGAACAGAGCTGCACACTAATTAAACCCGGGTATCCAAGAACTTAAGATTCAAAAATTGACCTATTCTTTATAAGTTTCGGACAGGGCCCTTTTTAGCCTGAAATAACCCCTCCTACATTTAACCTTGGCGAGGTTTTAGTATTTCAGCCCGGCGGAAATTCTACTACTTTTCAGTTAGAACTTTTAGCTTCAAAAGAAAAAGACTTTGGTTCGAGTCCCCCTAGCTATTCGAAATACCTCCCAAAGAATACCATAACAGAAAAGTACCCTTTCTAAGAATTAGTAAATACTTCTCTAACTTATTCTTATAAGAGACCCGTCCTTCGATCCGTTGAAGTAAGTTGGATATGGCATTTAGAGTTGAGCCATCTCCCAAAAGTAACTTAGTGCAACACAGAAGTCTAAAAAGCCATCAGCTACAAGGAGTTGGTTTAGTATTTTTAAAAGTCCTTGTTCGTAATTCTGAAGTACATAATCGCACGCATGAATGAAAATATTCCGTTGCATAAAATTCCTTTTTTAGGTAAATTTAGGAGGCAAAGTAAAGCTAAACAGATTGTTATGTGTATTCAACTTCTTCTTTGAAAAAAGAGCGGCTATTCCCAAGAGCTTAAAAAAATCCCATAACAAAGGACCCTTTAGACAATATAATATTCGTATTCCGCTTTAGTTGTACTTAATTTAATCTAGTACTCCTCTTTTTGGAAAGGTCAGCTTATAATTTAAATACAATTTCCCAGTCTATTATCTAAGAAAGCTCTATCTTTAATTATACAACACAAAGCCTTGTTTTTTAGGGAATCATCCCTAGTTTTAACTAGTAGCAAAACTCAGACTCTCAATTGAGGCACTTAATTACAATAATACCTACTATAAGAGGATAATTCAACTACCATACATAATTATAAGAAGTATACAATTAATAGTCTTAATACAGACAAGAGTAACTGCACAATAGGAAGATTGCGGATATGTAGCTTTCCTAACAAGTTTAGAAGAAAATAATATATTAACTGCAGTAAGTTCAGCAATGCAAGATGAAGACAAAAGCTAGAGTAATAGGTCCAGGTAGCTCCCTTAAGAGTCCAGCTATCGAGAAAGAGTTCCATCTCCTATTAGAGGTATGCTGATAGAGACTCACAAAGCTCATAAGATAGGGCTCCTGATACAGAGTCTTACAGCTCCGAAGAGTTTACTAAGGAAGAAAAGATAGATACAGACGCCGGGTATGCATAAGAAGAATTTGTGTCTATAGTGTAAGTAGGTGTATTTATAACTATTTAACAAGTTAGCAAAGTTTCCTAGTCCATAAGTAAGCTTCGGAGTGTAGAGTAAGTCTTGCTAAAAGGGTGGTTAGGAAGTTTTTTTATTCTTAAACAACTAGTAACAGTAAAGGATTTTTCCTCTTATTCTACTTGTTTTAGTGTCCGGATTAAGTAAATAAAGAAGCTTATTAAACCCTTAGATTCCTGTTAAGCTAAAAGGGGAGTACCTAACAAGAGTCAAAACCTTCTTTTTATATTATATAAATAAAGCTTAGGGGAGCCCTCAATCACCTAGTTCATCTTAGCTATATCCTGTGTCTCTATCTGTTTCTTACTTGAAACCCTTAAGCAGATAGGATTAGATAACTTACTTCTTTTGATTTTGAAAAACGAATCTTGTAGAGTAGAGAATAGAACCTCCTTTACCTATTACTTACCTGCTAAAACCCTAGAGGACTAAATTCCTTTACTATTTCCTTGTGACTGGACTACTTACCGCTTTAAACCGGCTCCGGAATAAAAGATTCCCTCAGCTAAATTCCTTTAGAACTATAACTTTCTTCTTAGGCATACTTTTATGCAGAGCTACACCTACTCTATACTACTCCTATAAGAAAAAGCCCGGAACTCTTATCTAAACTAACATAAGTGGGTCTTTCTTAGTCTTAGATTGATAGACTTCTTTGTTAACTAGACTTAAAAGCAACCCTTCTCTTTTTGTTAAACCTAACCTCCCTAACCTAAAAAGGAAACCTCCTAAAATTCCTGCTGTGATTAGAAACTTGTTTGTTTGCAAAAACACACCTATAATCCTGATCCTATTCTGGACTAGTTTTTAAGTAAGTTACAATGCATAAAGTGAAAGTTTTT
>JAYMTL010000163.1:0-41527 GCA_036897445.1 Pelargonium tetragonum | reverse complement strand
TGCTCCAGTTAGCCTAAGCCTAGAAGTTTTAAGTACCTCACTTTGTGTAGGAAGTTAACCCTAAATTCTTGTCGAAAGGAAGATTTAGTATAACCCAGTCCAAATTTGAGTATCAATTACTGTATCTATAAAAAAACTACTAATACAATAAGTCCAATAAGACAACAAGTAACAAAAATCTTTTTATCTCTATATCTTTTATACCTAAGGCTACTGCTCCAGTTACTCCTCTTGTCTTGCTGTTGCTTCCCCTACTTACTGCTTAGGCTCCTCTCCTTACTCTGGCTCCAATAGCTACTGTAGCTCCAACTCCTGCAAAGCTTCTGTTCTTACTACTGCTCCTTAAGCAACAAGTAAATCAATTAAAACAAAGAAGCCTGCTAAGTCAGTAGAGGGGTCTTATAATGTACTAACTTTACCCTAATGCATCTCCCTACGGGTGCCTCCAGCCGGACGGCTACAAGTAAGTCCCTCACACGCGCACATTTAAGTATATAATAATGTGTAAGTCCCAGCACCCCATTCCAAGCATACGAACAAGCATCTCATATTCCTTATTCCAAAACCCTATATTTCCAAACGGGATATTACCTAAATTTCTTTGTTTGAAAAAGGCAAGAATTTTATGCAAAAAGCACGAAACTTACGAAAATCTGTAAGCGGTCAAAAAAAAAGGGGCCTTAAGGGACTCTAAAATTATACAAATAGGAGCTTGCTTTGAGACTCAAAAAGGATAAACGAAAGAATTAATATAAACTTTAGTGGTGTAAATAAGTAAGAAATTACGAAATCCCAGCAATTCATAAGGCTTATATTCGAAAAGGGCTTGTCAAATTAAAGGTCGATAAGATTCGAGTTAAACCTATTAAGGCTCTGCCTATTCTTAAAGGACATACAAGGATCCCTTCTCAGTAATTAAATACTGAAACTTTTGTAACCAAACCTTATTTAAACTTAACTGCCACGAGTTAGAAACTAACTCCTAATATTAGCACATTATTAAAGCAAACAAAAGAGATTTAGGTAAAAAATTTCACAGGACTCCTTTTTCTTCTTTCTATTGACTGATTCTTCTTGACTAAAATGTAGTACTGCTGCTATAATACCTCTTTTCACCTGTTACCTGTCTTCTTGTTCTTAGTATTCCCTGGGCTTTTTAGAACTAGTAGATTTTCATTACATTATGTCTACACTTTTTATTTACAAATAATTAGTAAATAATTAGTATTCGTTTTATGGAATAGTATAGGAAAAAGAACAGGTACTACGCCACTAATTATAGTAGTAACAAGTTCCGGAGATTAAGAGTTAGCCTCTACCAATCTACCAAGGAGAGCTTTCAGGTGTTAACCATACATCTTAGTTCAAACTTATAACTCCTACAAGGGCTTTAGTAGCTTTTTTAAGGGAGCTCTAACTAGTATAAGTCTAATAAGAAATTTTCATAAATCAAAAATTGAGGCCATTAAAATGAACCCAAAACTGTCTCTAGAATTCTACAAAAGCGGTAAAGTCTTTTTGATACAATATAGAAATAGGAGTGCTACGTCTCTTAAAAACCCTCTCTTAACTATCTGCATTCTAGTCACCAGCCAGTATAACAAAACGAAAAGAGTCTTTTCTCACTTATTATTCGTGGCCTTAGACCTTTTCCGAGGGCTTTATAAACAGGCTAAATCTCTAATATTTTCAGTCGATTTTGTCCACCAAGGGAGGTTTTTCAAGAAAGGCCACTAAGAGCCTTTTATTAATTTATAGTTTAAGATTCTCTGTAGTATATGCTGCGATTAATACAGAGATGTGTATCTAGTAAAGATCGGGATAGTAACGAGCCTATATTCTAAGTAAAAAAGAGCTGCACAATCTAGGGGAGGGTCCTTAGTTCGTTTATTTAGTATTCCTCATTAGCCCCGGAGATAGGGTATTCAATCCTTTTGGCGTATTCCTAATCTACTATTGAAAGAATTAAAATCTCTACACTCAGAGCTAAAAGAAAGTATATACTACTAAATCCTCAAATTCTCCCGCTTCCAAGAAACCCGCGTGTATAAATCCAGGTCAACTCTTATATAGCAAGTATGATAAAAGCAAGATGCTGAAGTAATTAAAGATTGTATGACACAAGACCCCTAAATATTCGACCTCTACTTTTATTTACGCAAACCTGTTTACAGCTCCAAAAGAGTAAAAGAGAATCTTATTTAGCACGGCTCTGGATACCTCTCCCTTATTATTTTTAAGCAAACTTTCCTTATAAAATCAGAAAAGAAAGGGGTCTCTGCCAGCATATGCACAAAATGACAGAACTTGAAACTACGACAACTCTATAAAACATCCCTGACTCTACATTTTAAGAGAGAACTCTTCTTTTTTTTGTCAAGGTTTTTTATTTTTAAGTTTACCAGAGCGGAACCCAATATAAGGATCAAGCGCTCTTAAGGTACAGCTTACAGAATCCTAATTATTGAAAAGGGTCGATCATAAAGCAATTTATAAAAAAAAAGACCGTGGGTTTAAATGCTACTTACCTAAAAAACTTTGGAATAAAGCTCATGAAGGAAGGCCGCCTTGACCATATGAATGATTTGGTCATAAATCTTTGATGTGCTAAGTTTATGGTTTGGGAATGAGAAGAAATTCGTAGCAATCTTAGAATTTAGTCAAAATTTACCTTGGAACTTTAAAGTAAAGCTAAACTTTAGTAATCCCTTAATATAGCTTACAGACAAGTATCTGTACTTAATTAACCTAATACCCCTTTTCAATTGCCTTAAAAAAACGACTTTAGCTAGGAAAGTACTAATATATGTGTCCTTCTTTCCTTTATTATGCATTCATAGATAAAAATCCTAACAGTCATATTCCTAATAAGTACAAGTTATATTAAGTTATAGAATTAACCATTACACCAAGAATAAGATAAGGGGATCCTATATAAGGAAAGACTTCTAGTGAGTTAGAGATTTTTTATGAAACTAGCACCGCTTTACTATAACCTGGAAATATCTTGATCTGAAGTTTGACAACTTATGGTTTATTCCTAGCAGCAACAAAAAGGAGGAGAAGATATTCCCTGCAGCGAAAACTAGGGATTTAGAACTCTTTAGAAGATATATGATTTTTCTTTTTAAATAGGAGATACTTCTAGTAAGCATATCCGGATCCGGGAGAAAGATAAAGAAGTAGATGTCGTCAAAGCTTATTCCCAAACTACTCTACTATAGAAAGGCGTTTTAGAATACGAGATTACCCGAATATTAAAGAAAGGCACTTAATTAGTAAATTGCTTACATAAAACCCCTTAGTTTAATGCGAAAAGAACATAACCTTTAAAGAAATAAAAAGTCTAATTTGACAATATCTAATACTAGGAAGTTGACCCCTTATCGAAAGATTTCAAGGATTAGTAATCGGCGAATACTTTTTATGCCCCCTTTATATAACTTAAATTTAGTATTTAGTACTATAGGATCCCACTCTTTATTTCTACAAAATCTATCTACATATCCATTCTACAAGCTTCTATTTCTAACCTTTGGAAACTATACTGATTATTACTTAGCTTATAATCGCGCTATTTTTTTTAATACATAATAATTAAATATAGACAGAATCCTCGTTGTCTTGGGTAGAACCCTGTACGGATATAAACAAAGAAGATAAGTAATGAAAATCTCACTGGAATTACTCTTGTATTGTTCAAATTTGGAGATATAATATCTCAGCCTGCAAACTGCAAAGTAATTTAGATCTTTTTACAACAAATTTCGCATAGAACATACTTAAGGCATCTTGCACTATTAAGAGGTATAAAAAGTCCTAGGATATGAGTACGGATACCATAATACTCAAAAGAAACACTTAATTCTTAATTAGAAGAATGCCCATAAGCTAGAAGGAACTTACTTAGTACAAAAGCTATAGCTATAAAAGAATCAGATCTGAACGACTTCTGCTTTTGCTCCTTGACAGAAAACAATCCTAGTTGAAAACTAATTGTTCTATCTAACGAGGACTTAACTATCCGTTATGAGGGAACTAGGTAGCGGTGATAAGGTAAATTTTACCTCGATTTGAGCCTACAAAAGCCTTTTTTCTCATAGCTCCGTATGATTTATAACAAGGAAACAAGTTAAGGGTAATTTAGAATTAGGACCAGTGGCAGTAGCTGAGCACTTCTTCTTTTGAATAATAGGCTTTTTTTTGTTCTAAATTTAGATTGAAATTTACGCGATTGATGAAGCCTCTATTAGTGTACAAACATAAGAGGGTTCCTCTATATGATATATAATACTTACTACTAATGGATATTGCTCGAATAAAGGGACATCCTGAACTAAGTCCTAAGACTCTCTTCACCTTGGAATTTGTAGTATACACCTTAATAAAGATAAAGTTGTTTTTTATCTTAGTCGAAAATCCAGGGGTTTAATTTAGGTTAGCCTGGCGTTCTGGTTAGTCAAGGGATATTGAAGCTAGAGTTTTCGTTTTTGCAAAGTAGGAAGGGAACCCCTTAAAGGAGTACTTATGTTTTTATTCTACAACGTGAGCATTTTTTCCACACTTTATTTATAAAAGCCGGCTGTGTTTATAGAGAATAAATACAGACGTAAAACAAAGTCAATCTGATTGCGGCGGAAGGTGCTTCCTAACTAAATAAAGGGGGAGCAGCAAAAGTGGATTCTTTTGAAGAGTTTGAAAGGAGACGCCTTGCTTTTAGTTTTGTAATCTAGTATTCTCTTTATTTAATGGCAGAGGAAATACTTGAACTCAGTAACTCGTTTGGGAATCCTTATTTACACCTACTGTTTGGTATTCTTTAAGAGAAAAGTATTGCCAAGGTACGAATACGAAACTGATAAGAGGTTTTAATAAGCGTAACTCTAATACATAATTCAAGACCAAGCCCCTCATCTGTTAGTAAGACTACTAGTTAAATGGCTGGCAAAACAATAAGAAAAGGGGACTAACTACTAACTAAAAACGAACTTTATTGAAAATAGGGTTTCCTTTTACTGAAATATAAATAGAATTCGTTTCCCACAAAGACAATTTCTTTTGTAGGAGTATGTGTAGAGCCTGAAGGAAAGTTTGTTTTCTTTATTGAGATTTAGAGACTTTCGCAGGTTTTTCTTTCTAAACAAGTGAAGTTCCTCTGATTAATTAGGAGTTCTTACTAAATTGTACTAGATTAGGAGACTCCGAGCTTTTCTAAACCTCATATTTATATATTTATATGGGATTGGTGGACTTAACCTATAAATTGGATTTATAAGAATTGGTCTCTAATTTTACACCCTATTAACAGTGGAAACGGAAATCCTTTATTTAAAACTTATAACCTTTCCAATCTAAGAAAACCTCCTCAATACCTCAAATTCGGGATTTAGAGAGCTCTAAAAGAACTTCCCTGTTTTCTTAATTACTTGTCTTACCCGCGACACTCTTCTTGTTCTTATGAGATATACCTTTCCGCGGAGCTATAAAAACTTTCTTACCTAGACTCCGTATCCTAAGAGCTCTCTAAAAAAAATCTTCTTAATAAAAACTAAACTCCTAAGCCTAAACCTTTTAATTTAAGGCTGTGGTCGTATAAACTGGGGATCTTGCAGAGCTGAAACTAGCAACGACTTCTAAGAAGTCAAAAGTCTTTAAGGATTTGAATCAGGTATATAGCTAGTATTTACAAATTAAGTTTAGTTTTTCTGTGTTATAACTATTTCAAATATTACGACCCCATAAATTTTTCAGGATTCTCCGTCGCTAAGCGGGTTTAGAATACCCCATATATTATATATTTGTGTAGAACTATTCCATTACTTTTTTCAAAAGCGAAAAAGCCCCTCCCTTCGTACGGGATGGGAGTAGACTAGTATAATAATGCAAGAATTCCTCGTGCTTGAGCTATTTTCTTTTTTCAATGTACTACACTTCCACTTCGAAAAAAACTGACTTCTTGTTGTCTAATTCTCGATGGATATATTTAAAAAGTCTAAGTTACCGAACTCCGGACTAGGCATTTAATAAAATCCTTTTTACTTAGTAATTTCTTTTAGTAATAAGATTTAGAACCCTTGTATATCAGCAGCCCGGTACTTGATCGACCGAGATCTTTTAATACCAGAGCCTTTTATTCTCTCTGGAATCTCTGTTCTATACTATATATTCTGTACCTTTTTGCAATAAGATTTAAAACTACTCGTGGAATTTAGAGCACCTACTAGGCTTTTCTTCGATTCAGCCTTCCGGAAATAAATAGACTTTGATATCTATAATGAGGCTCTTAGTACTTTTATCTATCTTAACAGGGTTGTTTTTGTGAATTAAGCTGCTCTGATTACGAGAGTTTTGTTTTATAAGCTATCATACCAAGATTAAGCTAAGGGAACTCCTAGCTCGGATAATAGAAGGGCTCCCTGCCGACGATTAAGAATATGATTCAAACTCATGATACTCGAATTTAAAAGAGTTTCCCGGGTATTCCTAACTTTTTTGAGAATTTTGTTAGCCGGGCTTTCTTCATTGTAAAATATAGGACACTCCGCTAGAACTCAGGGTTTTGACAACTCAGAATTTTAAGTATTGCTACTGGAGTCTGCTTTTGAATAAAGGTATAACCTGTGTTTTGGGGTTTAAAATAAAAAGCGTTACCGTCTTTTTTAGAATACCGGCATTAAAGCTTTCAATCAATAAAGTCTTATCTAAGTACAACGTAATTAATTAATTAAGGTAATCTACTAGTGTTACTACGATTGGGGGTTCTGGGCCTTTAAAAAATTAAGGAACTCAACTTCTTTGCTTCTAATCCTAAAAGAAAGATAGTGTGTATAAGAAATTTTAAAGCGATTTTCTTCCAATCTCTTTTTGATTACATGTTTTTAATATTATCTTGTAGATAAGTTACCCATATTCAGTGACTCTCATTTTATCCCCGGCATTTCCTATACTTTATTCTTACCTGTAACAAAAGAGAAACCCGAAATTTAAGGAGTCAAAATGCGGATTCTATTACCTTTCGATATAGAGTCTTAAAGGATTACCCTGTATTAAGCAGAGAAAGGAGGAGACTTGAGATCTGAAGCCTAAGATGTTTAGTAGTCGAAGGATAAATCACAGCAGAAAGTATACTACTGGGCACAGGTTCTAATCTTGTACAATTTTATTCTTAAAAAATAAAGCAGAATAGAAAAGTCCCTAAAACTAAAAGTTTAAGTCCGGAGGTTTTTGCTTTTTACTAAAGAAATGGATAAGTTTTCCTAGCGTCTCTATCTCTAAATATATATATATATATAGAAAAAAACTCCCTTTCTAGAGGAACTTAGTAGATCTAAAGATAGAGAAAGCCGCCTAATACACAAACAAAAGGGACTCTTAACAAGTAGGAAAAATCTCAACATTAAAACCAAAAAAACACTTAAAAAGAGAACTGGAGTTGGTTGGCACTAAAAGCTTTACCTTCTTAAACTCTATCTTAGTTAATTGAAAGCACCAAAAATTTCGTGGTTTAGGAACTCCCCTGGCATACCTAACAATTCCAAATACATGGAAACTTCCTTCAGTTATTACCCTTTAAGTAAGCACTTCCCCGTTTACCTAACCAACCTCTTTCCGAAATAACCTGTTATTGGCTTTAGCCTTAGTTTTTACAAGCTTGCCTTTATATCCCTGAAGCTACTTTACAGACCACGAACAAGAAAAAATAGCTGTTGGTTTTGGTAGTGCATTACTCTTCTTTATTAGTTTTAGTTGTATTATGGTATATTCCTCCTTTTTCTGTTGTTACTACTATTTTTTACAGGGGCCTATTACCTCTATTACTTTAGAAAGATTATAGTATGCTTGGTGTACCTGACTGCAGCATAGCGAACACAGGGTAATGCTTAATAGTTTAAGGAATCTCCTACTTACGCTATAGCCAACACCAAAAGGAATTTCATTCGAATATCTTTACCGGAAACTGATTACTGATTTCAATCAAACTCTTCTTCAGACCTAGACTCTGTATTAGAGCCTTGTTGTTTCTTAAGACCCCTTACTACCTTCTGTAACCTTGTTTTTCTTAGTCTTAATAATTTTCTTTTTTATTATTCTTTCTAGATGTAGGGTTATATTAACTCAGGAATACCCTAGCTCTAGAGCTCTAAACTTTTCCAAATTACTTGGATTCATTTACTAGAAATTCCTTACTATAATTCTTTAATACTGGACTCTCAAAGTCTTATTGGAAACTGGAAAACAGGCATTTATACAGCTACTTTGAAAAAGTGATAAACACAAATAAGATCTCCAGGCTAACTAGCTAAATGACCTTAGAACTATTACATTAAACTAACAAATATTCTTGTACTATAACTTAAATACAAACCTAAAAGAGATATCTAGCTAAACTTCCCCTTTATTTAATTAGATTTTAGGTTCTAGACAATAGACTTCTTTAAAGGAAAATAGGATTGCGGATCTCCTTTAGTTTAATCGAGGGTAAGGCAAACTTTTTGTTTTAGAATCCCCCTTTTTAAAAAATTCCTATTGCTTCGTAGACCCAGAGTTGTAGAAAGAAGAAGCCCTTACACTTTAACGGTTCCTTGTGACTTACTTTCTTATCTTGGATATGAGGAGTAGTTTATACTTTACTTTATAGGATTGTATACAGTACCTTGCTTAAAGGCTTTATAGGTTAGAGTCTACTTATTCTATAGAGTATAAATAGTAAATGAAAAGTAGAAGAAGTATAGAGTAGTTGTTCTAATTGTATTAGATTGTACTGGTTTGTTTATAAAGTCTTTTACTTAGACCTCTTTTTAGTATTGGGATTAGTAAGGCGTATTCCTTTTGTTCCTACTATGGAAAGGAATGACTTACTTAATCTTAATAGCTACTTAGCCGCTTCTTTAACCTTCTCTGATTAGAGACCCCGCCAAAGCAAGACTTGCCTCTTTATTTGACCTTGACAATAAGTAAAGAGTTTCCAAAAGACTAAAGAAAAGGGATCCGGATTCAATCGAACAAATTCTAAGTGACTATCTAAAATGTCATGGTAAGCTATCCAGTAAGGGTTGGATACATTCAAGGCTTATAGAGTCCAGATTTCCTACCCTAGTTTAAACGGAAATCCGAGAGTAGGTTACACACTTCTTTAAGTAAGGATTTGGTTAGGAAAGCCTTACAAATGCGAAAAGACCCCTTTAAATGCACTAATTACTTATTTCCTGAAATTGAAATGGAGAGAGAGGCTAACCTCTTAAGAAGAAAGTGCCCTCGGAATAAGCCCCTTTTTTGTACCCAAGGGAACTTAGACTCAATCGAAGAATGCCGTAGTTACTATCCAACCTTCTCTAAATAAAGAATCCTAAATAAGGGGAAGCAGACCTTGTCTTTTTTATTTTATCTTCTTTTAATTGTTTCTTTTAAAGATTTGAGTAGCTCCTATCTAAATGGACTAGAATTACCCAATTCCTTTCCTTTTACGCCTCTTTCTTTGTTAACTGGATTTGTTCATTTTAGAAATAAGGACCCCTCTTCAAAAAATTTAGTAAGAAAAAGGATAAGTATAGCACAGAGGTACAAAATACTAGAAAAAAAGCTTCGTAGGATAAAAGTAAACGTGAAAAATACTAATCAAAGTAAAGTTATCATAGGGTATAAAATCATTTTCCGAGCTATACTAGATAGAAAAATTCTATTTTAGCAAAGCGGATTTAGCTTACACAGGATTAGGCCCTAACGTAGTACAAATATGTAGATTGTGACTAGAACTGAAGTTGTCAGGAGCTTTTTTAGACCCCCTCGGTATTCTTTGTCTAGAATGCCCAGAAAAAGTTAACCTGAAGATAGGTCTAATATAAAAGGGGCTTGTTATATATTGAAGTCGTTGACTGAAGTCTGCTACCTCTTATAAAGTCAAAATTTTTTAAGTAACCGGGTGTGATACAAAAAAGCAAAATAGAATCTGAAACTAAAAAGTACCGAGAAAGAAACTCTCTAAGTAGCTGAACTTGTTCTAAGGATGCTTATTCTGGAAAATTACCGTAAAACCAGACAAGTAACCTTCTTTATTAGAACTATCAACACGCAAACCCAGCTCGAGCAACTTCGTTTGCTTAGTATTTCTTTTTAACCCCTTTTTCAAGTATCTCTTTGTTTCGCAAGACTCCGGAGTGCCTTTATGAAATCTCGTTCCTATAATAGTTGTTAAGAAAAAAGAAAAATCTTTCAAGACACAGAGCAATCTCCTTTAGCATTTTAGGAGCGCTTTATCGTAATCTAGTTTTCCGAATATATTTATATATAAGTATAGAAACGCGTTTGTCAAGGCGGAAACGCAAAGATTTTTTAAGGGTTTGTAGGATATTTACTCCTGCAATCTAATTCTTTAGTTTTTTGTTTAATTATACATGGGACCAAAAAGGAAAAAGACATATAGAAGAAGGAATACTCAGGGCGAGGTTTATCCTTTGTCTTAATAGTTTACTAAAATAAAAGCACAGATTTGTGTAGAGAGTAAGAGTCCTTAATTACATAAAGAAAAATTTTCTTACTGCTGAAAGGCTTTATAATCTAGACCAAGCACTCTCTGAAGCTTATTTAAGTTACGGCTCCAGTCGCTAATCTTCCTGTAAAACAGGAATTTAAGGAGCAAGGTCAAGTCCTCTTTTAAAGTACTACAGCATAAAAAATAGTAACACTTTTTTCTCGAACACAAATTCCTCTGCGGGCGTTTTCCTTTTTTAAGCAAGAAATACTTGATTAGAATTCATAGATAGCGGGAGCCTTTACAACAAACATACAAAGATTTGCAAGCCATAAAGGTCTAAAACCTAGGTCGGAATAAAGTCCAATTTAAAGTTTCTGCTTTACTTTAGTAGTACCTTATAAAAGAGTTTTAGCTTGCCTAGATGAAAAGTTTTGGTTGTGGTTCTACGATTTTCACTTATGTCCTATACCCGAAAAAGGAAAGGGTCTACGCCTTCTGATCTGAAAAGAGGAGTAACTTTATATACTATCTGCTGGATTTGAACCCAGGATTTTGAATTAGGGTAGCTGGCGTCGTGCCAACCAATAAGTTTTATCTCATTTTTGCTGGGCTATCCTTATTACTAAGTAGAAGAGATGGGGAGACTCTTATTTAGAGGGAATAGTCGAGGGTTTTCCATAAAACTAGTAAATTCCTTATAACTAAGTTCTAATTTATAGCCTAGAAATCTTCCCTTTACTTATGTTAGAGTTACAGAACAACACCCCGGGTATTTAGATTTTTTATACAGAAATACGGTGTTTACAATTTTGCCAGTCTAACCCGGTCTACTTTTTCTTTTGGCTTTTAATTAGGCTACTTTATAAAATCGTCAACAGTTAATTGTGCTTTTTCTATTCTAGTTATAGAGCAGTACCCCTTAAAATTAAGTAAAAGCTTTAAAATCCACAACATTAAAGGAAATCCTTTGTCTAATTATCCTGACTAGGACAGATACCACTAAGATTTTATAAATAAAAATGAATTTATCTATGCTCGAGTCTCCTTTATAGTTATACCTTTGCTTTGCAGAAAAAGTACACTTAACTTAATAGATATAAATTAGTTCACTCTTTGTAATTAGACTTTATCTTCAATTCGCTTCGGAAAGCTCGCTTGCGTTTATACTCCCAAATTAACCCTGAATTTCCTATAGATTCAGTAAAACGCAAGACTATACAAATATAAAGTACTACTTGCTTTGGCAAGGACTTACTTCTCTTTTTTAACTAGTAAAAATGACTTTTACGGAGCCCTTTTATAACAAGGGCTCCCCTTAGGCGCAAAGAAACTCTCTTTTCAGGGCGATTAGCCTCAAGTAAATGACTTAGGAATACATCGAAGGACTTGTAAAAACTCCTAATAGAATTTATGTATAACTAAAAGGAAAGTATGACTTGTCTATATGTAGAAGCTGGGCTTCCTTTTGTAAATTGATGCCTTAGCTTACTTAAAACAAAAAAAGAAGACTTAATAATGGAAAAAGGGTGTTACAAGGAATCCTTTTTGGTATTTAAAGCAAGAAGAAAATGGGCAGTCTGCTTGGACTCTCTTTTATCTTTTTATATTGATGAAAGGGTTTGATTTTTCCTACTACTACACAAGACATTGTACTGAATATAAGATATAAAGAAGCGGTTGTTACCTAACAAAGGGCCTTTCTGTGACCTTTAACACGAGTTCATTTTTGCGGTTTCACAAAAGTAGAAATTTTGTTGGTAAGGAGAGTGGGTAAAAGCAAGAATTCTAATCTTTAAAGTCTCTTTTTTCTATTAAGTTTTCAAAATCTTTCTTAACCTATATTCTATAAAATAGAATATACCAGCTATTAATTACATTACCTTGTCTTGATTGAGGATACCCATTTCCTTTTTCTATCTCAAAGAGAGGAATATCTAAGACTTATTAGCCGGGGATTGGGTGCTAAACTATACTAACCCCCTGTTTTATAAATCCCTTCTATTTGCTTTTGTCCTTCTTAAATTTCTTTCTTAGGTACTCAGTGACTTCAACTTCAGGAATAAGATGTTATCTAAAATGAAATGAAAAGTAAATTCAAAAAGACTACGAAAAGGGAGTACATACTAAACAATATCCAGGTTATTTTCTAGAATACCTTTTGTCGTTAGTTTAGAGACCTTTGTATACCTAATTTCTGAGTCAAAATTGAGTCTATTTTCATTTTTTGGTATGAAAAATCTAACTTAAGTCCTTCCTTGCTTCATGTCCTTATAACCACACTTACCTCTTTATCTGCGATACCTTTACTTATTCTTTCTGTATCTGCATACCTGTCTTAGTCTTTGTACTACCTGCCTTCTGGGGCCTAGCTTTCCAAGTCTTGAGACTTTTCTGAGTCTTATTTATTAGAATTAGAGCTACACCCTTCCTATTTATTAGCAGTACTCTTAGGGTTCCAGCTGTCTTGAGAATAACTCCTGTTTTAATGTCACTAGGATTCTCCTCGGTTATAGCTCTCTTTCTCAGAGGGTCCTATTGTAGCCCGGACTTTTTTGTAGCTAAGATCTTACTCTTTCCAGAGATAAGTACTTTTTCCCGACCGCAGGGTACCGGAGGTAATATAATTAATAGTTTAGTGAATATACTACTTACCTATATATAATATCCACTTTCTCTTCTACATACTTTTACTCATACCTTAATTACATTACCTTTGTACCATAGCTTTTTCTTATGCCTACTGCCCATACCTCTCCTCTTTATCTGCGATACCTATCTTTTCAGCTAGTTATAAACGGAACTCTAATAACTAAACTTTTAGACTTTAAATCCGTAATGCCGCCTAAAAAGTTAAGGCTTGAAGAAAACCTAGTACGAGGGCAAGTCCTTCTTTTACATACTGCACAACTCGAAATCTGAGTCTTTATTCCCACCCAACCAATTTCCTAAACTTTTCTATTATATTATAAATTATAAGACTTGAAACTCTTCCTTTACAAATATCCAAGATCAGAAGAATAAAACTTTCCTTCAGTTCTATATACTTTTTGTACTTACCGCAAACAAATGACTTGGATTCCTTATACTCCCCAACTTCTATCCAAAAGACTCTACTTTCCTATTTTCTAGCTTTTGCCCTTTCCGTGATGTTAACTTCAAAAAACTTGGGGTTCAATCTCTAGCACAGGACTCTTACTTGTTAGCTCTTATTATAATAGTACAGGGAATATAACTATGCCAAAAATCAAACTACAAAAGCAGGGAATACTAGCTGCAGATGGAGAAGGAAGGGTTTGGTTATTAAGAGTAAGGCTCAAAAGAAAATCCAGTTCTAGTTACAGAGTATAGCTAATAAAGAATAAGCAGGTATCGCGGAGAGGTTATGCCTAGGCATAACAAACAAGGTTTTATGAAGAGTATAGTTCTAGCTATTGAGATACTGATTACAGAGTAGGAGTTTAAGGTTTTACAAGAGAAACTCAAAGGAAATTTTTATAACTTTCTTTTTTGCTAAAGGGCGCGCAAGAAAACAAGTTAAGAATATGCAGTAGAGTTAAAGTTTTTCCTGTTAGTTTAAGATTAAGAATTCTTGGGTATTTTTATAAAGACAGGAAAAGTGATAGCTCTTAAGAGTTTAGGTCCTTTTTTGGCTGTGCTTTTTTGTCAATGTTTGAATAGAGTTGTTTATGATACTCAAAGATAAGGGTAACTAATTACATTACCTCGCAACTGCTACTTTCATTTTGTGTTAGTGTGATATAGTGAATAGAAAAACCATAATTAAAAATGACAATTACTTAGATAAGGAACTCTTTAAATACAGTAAAATCTTAAGTGACATAGTAGGAGGCCTCTATTAGCGCATTTAGCCAAGTTTATTCGGCAAAAGCAAAGTACAATTGAGACGTCGACCGTGGAAAAGCATTTCTATTATAAAGCCAATTTCGAGCAAAAGGAATTTGTTAGAGAATCTAGTATTTAATATAAGAAGATTTTTTTCTTAGTTTTTCTCGGGAATCCGGTAAAAAGTCCCCGTAACTCAACTACCTACAAAGTTGAGACTCTAATTCCTTGTTAAATCAATTTTGAATTTACAAAGATTCGTGGGTTCAAATCGACTCAAAATCTAAAAAGCTTAAGAAATTGCAAGGGAACTTCGGAAAAAGACAAATTTCACTCATAGACTTAAACGTTCACACAAGATTCTGTACACTACAAAAAGCGGATAGAGGAGGTGCAAGGGTTTTGTAAATTATGGGTCTCTTTTAGAGAATCTAAGAATTACCTACTAAAAATTTAAGTTACTAGTTTATACCCCTTTCAAGTATCGTGAGCACAAGGATGCTGGAGCTTTTTTTATGGCATAACATATAAATAAGAGCCCTCCGTTTCAAACAAAGTTCAATCCTATTTCTAATTTATAAAAGAGGCTTCTTTATACACGGGCCCTAAGAAATTAACCGCTTTTCTAATCTAAAAGAATCCTAAAATGAAACTAGCCCTTTATCCTACTACTGACCAGGAATATGCATTGTCAGATAAAGCTTATTAATTAGGATCCTTGCCTTTTTTACTTACGGGATTTCTGCACCCAACAATATTATATTAAGATTTTCAATGTAGAATACCGAGTTACTTAAAAGCGAGTTTAGCCCTAAGAAAAAGCATCGAGCTGTTCAGACCCGATTAGTAAAGCCATAGATTTTTTATACGAAAGAGCTCTTATTCTTGAATAGAAAAAGAGACTTAAGTGCCTTGCACAAAATATTTCAAGTATAAATAAAAAAAGCTTCCGAACCCTTTCTATCTATGGGTTATCCCCTGACGACTACAAAAAGATTTAGGCTCCTGTTACTACACTTTACTTTTTGTAGACAAGATCTCTGTAAAAAGCTACTTATAGCGAACCCACTTAAAATCGCCTAAACAATAAACGCTCTCTCATTCCTTCTTCTGTAGTAACCCTTAAGTGGAATTTTTTATAAAAAAATCTGGATATAGTTATAGAATCGAGGATCCTTTTTTACGCAAATCCTGTACTACTCCGCAATCCAAAGGAACTCTACAAAAACAAAATCGAAGGAAGGGTTGAATAACCAAAAATGAAAAACTAAACAGGGCGGGTGTTACTTAGAACAAGAGAGGAGCCCGTACTTAATATACATTAAGAGGGAACCCTAGGATAAAACTCGATTTAAAGTAAACCACCCAATTTTGGCTTGATTATAAAAAAATTCCTATAAGCTATAAAAGAGAATTGTTACTACGTTAAAAAGGAGCGCCCTTAACTCGAAACAAAGAAATTTACAGGGGATTACCTATAACCTAGCCCGAATTTGAAACTACTCAGGGACAATGCTCTAAAAATTTAGCAGGAATTGAAGCTATAAGAACCTGCTAAAACCGTTCGATTTTAATTCCCAAAGAAACTTCGTAAAATAGAAAAAGCTTTCAGATTGTTAACGTTTTCTAAGAGAAACCTTAAGGTATAGTAATTTCTACAGATGTGTGCGGGAAGGACTATCCGGATATTCGATAGAGTGTCCCTAAAATCTTTTTGCAAAGCCTAAAGCAGTAAAACGAAAGCGCAAATAAAGCATAAAAAGTTCCTCAGTTCACTTTGGCTTCTGGTAAAACCTCTTAGAATCCTGTCATAGTTGTTTTCTTTTGATGGAGTCTCCTGGGGCCTATTACAACCCTGTCCTCTAAGCTAAACCCCTACTCCTCAATTTCTGGGTAATCCTTTGCTTTTAGAACGGGGAAAGTGCAAGCTCCCTTTTTCTTAGTAAGGAATACTCTACTAAATATTCCAAGCTATCCTACGTTCTCACACAAGTCCGGGGTTTCACTAAGGATAAATATTCAGTATCCACTCCATCTAAGACTAGAACCAAAAGGGGTTGTAAAAAAGTTCTACAAGGATCGGCTTTTTAGGAAAGTAGTAAAAGGAATAAAAAATGAAAAAAGAATCCCCAGGACAAGCTCGTCTTAGTTGAACTGGAAGGACTTTATCCTTTTTATCATCAATAGCTAGGAAACTTTGAAGCCTTTTTAATATTCCTAAATGTTTTAGCGGGTACTAGATTCTGACTTAGTTAAATTATGGGATAAATATAAACCTTGGTTATTTGTATATTAAAGCTTTATCGTGCCCTATAAATTTTAGTACTATGAGATATGGGCCAACAGAGGTAAAGGTCATTTATCTAAGTCTCCTTAGCAATTATCAGAAGTATTAAATGCAGTTACCTACCTCTTTTTTCGAGATTTTCAAGACAAAAGGAAGGGTTTAAAATATCTATGGGAATAACCTTTAATTAGGGGCAATAAGTACAAGGTTTTAAGATAGTCCTTACTTTTTCATAGCCTAATCTATATAGAAATCTTACCTTGTTGCAAATTCCCTGCCTTTCTCCGAAAGTGGGATTCTTTTGAAGGAATTGGACGCAGTCATAGTAGCCAATGTTGAACCCCGCGTTTTGACTCAATTCTAGGAACTCCGCTTCGAGGATAGTCATTGAATACTAGAGGCCCCTTTATTCTGATTATGTTAAATGAGTAAAAAGATTTACAAGGGTTCTTATTTTTTTTTAGACTTTTCGCCTTAATTTCTACACCCCTTTGTAAAAGGTTTGTCAAGCCCGAAAGTTTTTAATGAGGAGCTCGTTTATCCAAGATTTTAGATGCCAAAAAACTTGACTTGTTCAAAGAGTACTATGATCTTAGCCACGTGCTCTATAACTTGTAGTTTTATACAGGCATTTCCAAGTGTAGCCTTAGAAAGAAACCTTAATCACTGCGCTTAACAGGTGCTCAATGGGATTGGTAAAAACTTTGTGTGAGAGACACCCAGGACCCCTAAGGCTGTATACTAAAAGGGCTCTACCGGGGCCGGCCCGTGTACAATATAGACTATAGCTTCAATATAATATAAACGCAAAAAGATCCTTGATCATCAACATTTTTCTAATACTAGGGTTTCCTTTATGGCTAAGCTTCAAAATGAAAGTTATAAAGGGTATCTTAGGAAGTCAAGGAATAGCAGGAGCAGCTTTCAATTGAGATCCCTTTTTTAGGGTACCCGCTCTTTATACGTAATTAGTATTGAACTGAGAAACCCAGAATTAGGACCAAAGTCTTTTCTTATGGAGAAGCTATACAACTAAACATAAGCAATTCTTACTTCAAATAAGACTCTATAAGTAGTGCATTAACCCTGTTTTCCTGAAGAGACCTTTATACTTTTGAGTGCCTTTTTAATATTAAACAGAGAATCAAGATACTACTAAAATTTTTCGTAACCTTAAATATATCAAAGTTCCTCCATATCATGGGTTAATTAATTCTAACCGAGTGCAGAAAAAAGCTACAATTATTATCTAAAATTATGTATACTGGACTAACTGCATGGGTGTGTTCGAAACCCCGGATACTTAATGCTCCATTCGGCTGTTATGGCACTTATTCAACCAAGCGGGAAGTTTGAAGGGGGTATTACTCCTTTAGTTTTCCCTTTTATAGCAAAAGTCCTTTAAACCGAATATCATACGAGAACTCAATATTTCCACTGTATATAAATAGAAGTGTCTAACAAAAATACTAAACACTTTTTAGGGCCCGTGACAGACCGAGGGTAGATTACGCATTTTTAATACTAGACAACTTAAAAGTTGGTAAGCGCGGGTATATTCAGGATAAATTTTCTTTGCTTATTAAATCAGTTAGGATCCCTTAAAAAAAAGGTATCCGTAAGACTTCTAGATCTCTGAGTAAGGCGCCTTTAAATATAATATAAAGAAACTTTCAGCAGCACTAACTATATTACTAATTCAGAGCCCCTAAAGTCAAATAACCCAATTCAATTCGGATTCACAAGTAGATAAAACATGGAGTAGCAGTAGCAAAAAGGTTTTCTAACTTATAATACCTTATAAAATAAGATTTTTAATGCAAAGGAACCTAAAAAGGAGTTCCTTAAATGAAATGGGGACAGTAAGCGTCACGGCAGGGAGAAAAACTAATTAATACTTAAAGGGTGATGTACTGCAAATCTCCTAGCAATCCATCGGAGTAACACATTAACCCTAGAAAACTCACTAAACCGAGTTTGAAAAATAGCTAACAACTAATTTAATTTCATTACCTCACTTTCCTACCTGCTAAAGGATTAGAGAGCTCCGCCTTATTGCTTTCTATCTTGCTTGACAGGACTTTGGGTGCCAGGTCCTAGAATTGAGTCAAAAGCTTCGTATAACCTTTTCGTTTTAAGAAAAGGACTCCTCTGCGTTAATATTTTGTCTAATTGTAATCCTTATACAATCCCCCTCTATTAGCAATCCCGTAGCTTAGCTTAATATTCATAAAGTGCCTTCGATATCGTAGTTATTCGCAAGACATTAAAACCCTCTATACTGTTATATGATCCTAAACTAAAATCTAGGGACTCTCTCATTATGGGGAATCCTTTTCCCTAATAGAGTTCAGGTAGTTAAGAGCACTTATTAAAAGCAGGATAAAGCTTAGGTAAAAGATTGCAGAGATATTCTACTACCTACTACTTGTACTAAACCTTTTCCGGGTAGTATGAGAAACCTTCCCGGTTCTTTATAGCTAGGGTATTCCATAAAAACTCTGTTACTCTAGAACACCTAGCTTTCGTCGGCACTGAACTTATAGTTCGGGATAGCTTTTTGGCTTTATAGAGGAATAATAGGCTATTACTATTATGCACATTGGAATAGACTAATAAAAAATCGCAAGGTTTAATGCTTATATATATTGTAGAGTAACCGCGTAAGATACTATACTAGAATTGCCCGGTTTCATTTTTATAAAGACTTCCTTTTTTCTTAACATCGTGGAATTTGATTAAACTTTCGAATTGCATGAGCAAGAACCAAACCTTTGCTACTTATTAAAACCAAGCTTTGAGTCTCAGGTATTGCTTACTGTAAGGGGACCTTTTAAACTAAAGTTTACAAAATTATTATCTCGCTAGAGCTACCTTATTTTGTTTTATTCTATTGATAAAATAGCCTGGTTTGCAGTATCGAAATTGAAAGTTCAAGACTCCTTCCGGCTTTAAAGCCCTCATACCCTTTAATAACCTGTAGCTATTCTACCTACCGCACTACTATTCTAAGGAGTTTTATTCCTTATTAGTTGTATCAGTATTCTTATAATCTTAAGGGGGACACTCCTAAGTCCTAAGTTACTTCTCTTAATCCTATACTCTCAATTTTTCTTGTACAGTAAAGTAAAGACTCGCAAAAAAAGGAATACATATCGATTTGAATAATGCTGAACTCACTATAATATCTTTTATCACTAGTTTAACAACCCCGTTTAAGCAGAAGTAGTGTATATCTCTTAAAACGTCTTATCAAGACAGGCGCATAGCTCATACATAAGAGTAAGAAGAAGATAGAGAATCCAAGTCTTTTAGCTCTAAAGTCAATAAGGTAATACAAAAGCAAGTTATAATAGTTATGAGTAAGATAAAGCTATAGAAAAAGGGGAGTAAGTCTAAGGTGTCTATAAGGTATCCGTGTTAGAAGTGTGGAGAAAGGGCTGAGAAGTAAGTCAATAAGATACAGATAAGAAAGAGTCTGACTAGAGGTGAAGAGTGTAGGGGGAGCTCCTAAGCAGTAAATAAGAGTTCTTAAGTTATAGGCTTTTCTTTACCTAAAAGAAAAACCTTTAGGAGTTAAGAAACAGAGTATGAATAAGGGAGGGATGAGGAAGTCTGTAAGCAGTTGTTGGTGGGTATTGTAGCTCTGAAGAAAGTTTTATAGATACAGATGGAGAAGCCTAAGTTATTAGAATTTCTAACAACGAAAAATGAAAGGAACAAAAAAGGGGTTTTTCAAAACAACTCTAATTGAATGTAAGTTCTGAGACTCGGTAAATAAAAGAAAGTAAGTGAGTTTACGGCTTATGAGTGAACTAGGAATCCAGAAGACTAAAGCTACACTTTGAGGAAAGGTATAGTGAGAGGAGTTTTTCATTTTTAGGGGCAAGTCAAGGAGGTTCTGTTTTAAAGTCAAATCTCTTTCAAGGGTTTCGTTTAAGTTAAGTAAGGACTGGGCTCTAAGTGGTGGCTCTATTATATAAGATAAGGAAAGCTCAAGATTTTGCGTTGTTAGTTATTGCTAGGATAGCGCCCCGTTGTTCAGACTATAAAAGTCCTTTTGGATCCAAAATAAGAGGAGGCTAGGAACACTTAAAGCGAAGCGGGTATCCTGTTTAAAAAGCTAGAGGTAAATAATTCACAAGAAACAAGAATAATAAAGAAAAGCGGCTTTGGCAATTCGGCTATTAGACTTACCAGGGTTTTGACTAGTGTATTTCCATATATTAGGAGTTTTATCAATCTTAACAAAAATTTATGTACTGATTTCTGGTTGACGTAGAAGTACCTGGTAAGATGAGAAAACCTAGCCAAAAAAGGTTCCCGTTCTGGTAATTTACTAAGGAAATCTCTAAAGGAAAGTCTCCCAGTGAGACTTTTCTTGCAGTTCCAATTCTAGAGAAACTTTAGACTCTTCTTAAGTTATTTTGCTATACTAAGCAAAAACGAAAAAGATTAATTTATGTACCTAAATAGAAGCTTTCTAAACTAAAAGGGGCATTCACACTAGACTAATAACAGAAAAGTCTTGTACTGGCGGGCTTAGTAGAGGGCACTTATTGCGTAATTAAAATATGTCCTTTTCGCATGTAAATTAGGTAGAGCGGTGACTCATCAACAAGAATTTTGTAGGTTAAAGTCAGGTAGAATTACTAGTTTTGTCTATATCTACCCATAAAAATCGAAGCAAAATAACTTGTTATAATACTGGAGTTTAGTATCCATCAACAAAGTAAGGGTCGAGTTAAGATGTGAAGCTTTTACACAAGATATTAAGATAAAAAGTAAAGTGAATATGGATCGCGGGGACGCCCCGAAAGAGGTATCTTTTCTATCTTTATAAAACCTTTCAAAAAATTTCTAGTTAAACAACTAAAACCAAAGAAATTTAGCCCTATCCTCAGTTCAAGGCTACGCGTGTCTTAACTTAAATTTACTAAAGTATATAGAACCCTCTATTTACTCCGATTAAGTAATACTTAAATGCGGAGTTCTCATTAGAAAGAATTTTTCACAATAAGGTGTTTCCTACAAGACCTTTTCTCTCAGACAACTCTGAAATGTCTGTCACCACCTATGCTAAAACTCAAGAGAACGCCTGTATAAAGATTAAAAATTTATTTATTTACAAGTATAAGTTATTAAAAAAAGAATGGGAATACAGAAAGTATCCTTAGAAGATGTTCGAAACAAAATCGATTAGATAGAATAGGTCCAGATTTGAAACTTTTTAGTTTTCGTAGACTGCCGAGTGCTTTAGGAGATTAAAACGGGAGCGAAGTTCAAAAGAGAGTAGGAGTTCAAATCCCTTTAAGGTAACAAGTCTCAAAAGTGTTGGATTTTTAAGTATTAAGGGAGCTTTTCTTACTACATTACCCTAACTTTAGTGGTAAGGCGAAATCTTATATCGGCGTTGGCGAATTAATGTATATAACAAAAGGGGCGGAATATAAAAGGAGTTGACAGAAGAACTTGTTAATATAAGATACTAGGTCGAAAAGGTGTTGCTTACCGTATATAGCGAGCGTCTAATCTTTAAATTTTAGGTTGTTGAGTACTCGTTAGAGATATTCGTTTATTAATGGGAACAGAAGGTTTTTGGTATTGTCAGTAGTAAGATTTCCCAGCTATTCTACTAGCTTGTAGGGTAAAAAGATAAGGATATTCTCTTCATTTTATTTGTGTATTTTGTATTTCTTTTTAATAATACTAAAGGGTTAGCTTTATTACTAAGAATAGAGGAGCCCGCGTACTACAGATAATGAAACCTTTTTTTGGCATAAGCTTTATAATGCAAAACGAGGCATACCCGATTGAGAAACAAACTTGGCTAAACTCTCTAGCTCAATTGATAAGTTTTAGTATATGAGTATATAAAGAAAAAGAGTCAATTCACTAGACTTTAGGTTTCTATGGGGTCCTCTTTGGAGACCTTGTATTAGAAAAAGTGTGCATAGGCTGTCTAATCTAATAGAGTCTCTTTTTTCTTCCAAATCTTAATAGAACTGGGGTGTATAGTTTGGTTAGTAGAGCTTTTCTTTTACTTTTAGTTGTAGCCGAGCGCTTTATACTATAAAGTAGATTAAGAGAAGCTCTTGAAAACCTAAGGAATTCTCTAATCTTCCCCTTTTATAATAATAATAATAATAAAAGTCCTGGGTTTTTACTAATACGGAGGGAAGGAGAAATTCCTTTCGAGTCCAAGCGAGAAAATTTAGACAAACTTGGGCTCGAGTACCCTTTTGATTAGGAGATATACTATTACTTATTGGGATATTCATAAAAGGGCTTCGCACCTTACTTTAGCAAGCAAAAACAAGAAAAGATTGTTATACTCCATATTTTTGAAACCCCAGGCATTCAAGTCGCTGTGTGCTCTATCTACTTTTTCGTTTGTACGTGGAACTAAGTAGGAGTAATCGAGACTTTTAGAGACAAACCTTTTTTAGACTTTACCTTGAATATTCTTCTATTTAGTAAAAACTTGTATTTGGAAAATGCTCTAATAAGTAAGAAATCTATAACTTCAAGCTCCTCCGCAATACTGCTTAATAATTTACCTAGAAAGTCAAGACCGGAAAACTTTAATTACAATTTCTTTGCTCGGTTAATACCCGCAAGAGCTATGTAGTCCTGTAAGCAAACCTCAAAATAGCAGGATAATCTCTTACCAATCCCTTATTCTACCCGGACCCTAAGCAGGAAAATAAGAAAGCAGCCCTTTTCTAGGGCTCTTTTAACTAAAGGAGGTAATTCCTACGGTAGCTATATTACCTATTAGTAATTCTTACTTATAGAGAATATCTTATATTGTATAGTTACTCTTCCTTTTTACTTTTTATTAGCTTTCTAAAATCTAAATGGAAAGCCTTTTTGACAGGTACCGCTCTCGATTGGTTTGAGAAGCATAAACTAAGGGTTAAATCTCCTTTTCCTTTATTATATTTATTATCGTGGCTTTTGCTATTTCTTCTAATTCCATAGGAATTCCCTTATGTGTACATGAGATCTGCGGATTAAAAGAGTTACACATACATCTACAAATTTCTCAAGCCAAAGAAAGGCTATATTTATTTAAATTTCATTTGGTTAGCTGCGAGAGCTCTTTACATTAGCCATGTAGTAAGAAAGCTGCTTTAACAACTATTATAACGGGTCTGATCTGTAAGTAAGTTGGTGTGCAAGGTATTTGAAACTTTTAAATGCCGCTTTTCTTTTTGTAGTAGGGTCTTCTGTCTCAAAGCCTTTTTTAGGGATTGCCCGTTTTAACAACAAGTAAGGAGTCCTTAACCACCTAAGTAAGAAATTTCCTGTTACCTCCCTACTAGACCCAAGAGCTCTTTACATGCAAATACTGGTTTTCTTAGTATTCTGTAGAGGAAGGCTCCCCCTTTTTGTTTTTATCGGTAATTAGGGGTTAGCCTTATAAGTACATTGGTATAGTTTTTGTTACTGACTGCAGCTTTGCGAAGGGAGGCAAGGTTTATCTTGTAGTTGCTAGATTGTGTATGCATGTTTTATAATACCCACTACACTTGGTTTCTTTGTTTTACTTGCTTCGTCAGATTTCTCTATTGACTTACTCCTTTCTTGCTTAGTTTGTATTCTAGCTATACCTGTAGTAAGTGTCTTATCTGTATTCTTATTTAAGATAAGAAGTATGTATATTTTTACCTATAGCAGTTTAGTAGTTATAGTAATGTCTCTAGAGTTCCTATTAGTTATAAGTAATGGAATAGAGGTTTTTAGTATAAATAAGTAATTAAAACACAACTCTGGGTACGACTTCGATTTTATGAAGAAAGAAATTCTAGCTTTTTGTAAATATCGAGAGTAAAAGGATTTTAGTCTTGGGTGTTGTTTAGAGTCTAATAAATAAGTGCCCTAAATGTGTTAATTAATAGCTGTAGCTAGGGCTTTGTACTTGAATTCAAGATAAGTAAAACTTCGTTAATTAAATAGAAATCCTATAGGATACAAAAAGTAGTTGAGTAATCTTGCCTGAAGAGGTTTAGAAAAAGGAATTCACTTCATTTTTGTTATAGGAAACCTGTGAAACTTTAATATAGGCATGAAGCCAGAGGTCTCTTCTCAAAGGTTTTAGATAATTCAAAAAAAGTTTACTAATGGAGAAGTCGAAGGGTTTTATAATTTTAAAACTAGACAGTTTACCCATTGCGTTTTGGGATTGCTAGGGTTAAGGCTTGAGAGAAAAGGGCTCTTTAAAGTTTATAGAAGTAAATCGTCCTCAGCCACACTTCAAATTTTTAAGAGTTTAATCCATAAATTGAAAGAAATAAGGGGTATCCCTTCATTTTTCTTATTTCTCAAGACCTGAGGATCCTCTGAGTAATTAAAGTGTGGTCATTTACGAAAGGAGAGGTGTTCATAACAGGAATTCCTTAGAGTGAAGCTTCGATAGCAGTCATTTGGCAAGTCAGAGTTTGTAAAGCACCCCTTTTACTTTTAGTCTAAGTTAATCCTAAAAGTACTTAAAATGCTTGCGGCCAAGCCTTGAGAACTCCTCGAATAGAAAAGACTTTTTAGGCTTACCTAAAGGTGGGTTTAAGAATTCGGTATTTTCAAAATAAATTTTTAATCATAAACGCGAGGGTTTTATCAGGAATAAAAGTACTCGGTATGGACGACCCAAGCATAATATTTTAAGAGCCCCATCTTTCAAAAACGAATAATGCTAATAAAAGCTCACCAGCACGGTATTGACTTTATTTTCTAGTACTAGAGCTGCGGAAGAAATACCGGTATATCACGTTTTCTAATTCTGATTTGCTCGAAGAAACTTAGATTTTTTTTGGCCTCTTAACACTAGAGGCTGATTAGTAGGGTACCTTAGACAAAAGAAAAGTTATTTTTATAAAAGTAACAAAAAGAAATTCTTAATAACTGGATCTCTATATGATTAAGGATTTAGCGATTCTTATAATATAACCCCTAAGGAATTGACAAGTAAAGCAGATGTAATATATAAAATCCTTAATTTATTCTGAACGGGTTCTACTTAGCTATTTCAAAAAAGCAATTAACAGCTAACTTGCTAGTTCAACCCATTTCATAGATATAAAATTGAGATAGCTTATCTTGACAAGGGAATTCGTTAAAAAAGTCCTAAACCAAGGCTGCTCAATAGGGTAATTATAGAGTTTCCTTATAAAGAAAATCCCAACAAGTACAAAGTTCTACTTATTATTTGGTTAATAAAGGAGGACTACTTTCTCCATTCCCTTAAGTTTTGGCTTATCACTATAACTATATTTGAATCATTTTCTTACTCAGAACCCTTCGCTTAGGCTGGGTAAGCTTTAGAACTGCGGTTTTAGATAGCACTTGCTTTACTAATAAAAGTCCAGAGACTAAAAAATGAACCCTCTACTCTAGTTTCAGGCAGTTCTAGTATTCCATATAATTATGAGAATACGGGGATTCCTGAGGTAGAGCGCAGGAGTGTTCCTTTATTGTACGTCGTGTTTTAGTATAGAAATGAGATCTGATATACGTCATTGGTAAACGCTCCTCGTTTAGTTGCTCAATAAGTCCCGATGACATTTACTCCCGCCTATCTAACTTCGAGACGCAGACTTTTACAAAATTTGTGCTTCATTTTTAAAGATAAGGATAGATTTAGTATAGTAAAAGTAAATGAATAATTAGGTTGGAGTAAAAAAACTTAAAGAAGTTATCTATCAAGGTATCTAACTCTGTAAATAACTAATAAGTACTCTAATTTCATTTCAATTACCCCAACTTTTGATCGGACTCACTTTCTAACATTTTTGTTCTCAAAGTGTAACGAATAGCTCTATCAAACCCCCCGAAAGATCTCAATTAATAAGTTTGTGGAAGTCTCAGTTAAGCCTCGCTAAGTGTTTTATCGCAGAACCTTTACTAATCCTTCAAAATCAAAAGCCTCATTCTATATCCTTTTTATTAACTAAACTTGGGTTTTAAGAGAATCCTCTGTCAAATTTTAGATTTAACTGCATTTTTAGCGAGCAAGACCTATAATAGAGTGCTTGCAGCCCACCCCTTTGTTGAGGAATTAGCAATACTTACGTAATACCATAGCAGGATTTACCACCAAGTAGAATCTCGTTTTACTTTTCCCGGTATCATAAATAGAAAAAGAAAGAAATATATTATAGGAGCGATTCCTTAATGTAACCTTTGAATAAATTCTAGGCAATCCTAGGACTTTTGTTAAAAAACATTTTTATAGAGATAGAAAGTTTTTGTTTCAAACCAAAGCATCCAGTACAAAAAAGAAAGTACTCCCTGCCCTAGCGCACCCCTGGCAGGCAGCCCTTCTTCAAGACATAATAAATTGATCCTGACCTTACCTTGGAGCTAGACTTTTGGCTAGTTTTTCCTACCTCCTTTCAAAAATCGAAGTAGTAACCCCGCGTTTCTCGCAACTGTTTTATCCTCGAGTACCCTTCGGCCCTCTAGCTTTGTCTTTCCATCATTTTCATGGAAGTCGTTTTTATCTCGTCTGGGACTGCCCAACCCCTTTCTACATTTAGAGGAGTACTTCTTTGGCGCCTTATAGATCAAGACTCTTCTGGGGGATTCCTTTCTCTAAGAGAAACAAACTCATTAGCAAAAGAGAATACTTGTTTGTATAAGGTTTATAATAGCTTAAACGGAAGTTGAGTTGGAAAGTTCTGTAAATTATGTTGTTCGATAGACCTTGTGACACCTCGCTCGGTGAATTTTGTTATGTTTTTCCTTTACTTTTAATTGGTGGATCAAGAAAAAAATTTCTCAAGCGCCTACACCCTTTTACCAAAGAACCTCTAGATATTCCCTGTACCGTAGAAAATGAAACTTCTCATTTCACACTAGTTACATTACTGCAGTTGCTTATCGATAGGTTAGGTTTAAGTCATTTCTAAAAATTCCCTTATATATTCACGAATTCTTTGCCAGGATATCTGATAGGTAATTTTTTTACAGGAATAAGGAAAATAAGGTATTGAACTTATAGCATCCAATTTATATTAACCCTTGTAACCTCTTTTTGTTTGCTTAATAGTTTTAGGTTCTAAAGCCTAATAGAAGGACCCTTTTTGTAAGTTAAGGAAATTTATGAGCCTAGAAAACCCCCGGTATAATTACTATATAAGCAAACAAACTCTTTAAATAAAGTAACAGGCAAGTGCAAGTTCAAAAAAAGAAGAATTCGCTGGGATATTTAGAAATAGAAGTAAGGTATAATCCGCATTCATTATAATTATACTGGGATTGTAGTTCAATCGGTTAGAGCACTGCCCTGTCAAGGCAGAGTGAGTTCGAGTCTCATCAATCCCGGAAAAGATATAAAAGCTTTACTGTATCGAAGCGTGGAGTGAAAAGCAGCCGAACTATGCCTGACAAGATGTTTATATAAGGGATCCCTCATATTACACAAAAAAAGGAAACCCTAGGGAATACTAAGTAGGAGAGTAGTTTTCTAAAAAGTATATTAAAGTCTCTACCTAACTTCTCAGAACGAGTCTCTTCTATGAAATTCTTTTTAGTAATTCCTCCTTAACAAAGGGGTTTTTCATCTAAACAAGACCGAAGTATGGGTTATCATTAAATATGTAAAAAAGCTCGAATGTTCAGAAGGATTCCCACTGGGTTTTCTTCTACTATAACTAGAGTTTCAACTTGTCTTGTCAAAGGGCAGCGCATTTAAAGAAAGTTCGTCCTTTTAGTACAAAGAATAAGGTTCTTGCTTTACTCCGGCTTAGTATGAGTGGTTATTTTAATGTAAATGCTCTTTTGCTCTATTATAGAAATCCTTGAAATTTGTAATGTATTTGGATATCCTGCTTTTCAACTCGCAAGGGAATACACGGGAATCTCCAAGATTGTCTTAATCCTTCTATTTATCCAGCTTCTGCCATCACTCCGCTAATTTATTGTGTAAATCCGGTTTAATAAAAATCTATTATCAAAGTAAATGCTTTCAAGTTGTAGTTGTAATGGTACGCACTTTTTAGTAAATATGTTGTATTATCGGGGACGCTACGGCATCTTTATTCTATGACTCTCCCTAAAAAGTTTAAATATTTAAAGGACTACTTGTAGCCGCGTTTTCTTTTAAAAGCTAGGAACTTGATATTATTATTTGCTTGTTTGCAGTCAAGTATTCTTCTAAGGGGCTCCTTGTATATAAATGGAAACCCCGGTGGATTCTTTTTATACAATACGAAAGGATAAGTTGTAGGATTTAGTTATTGTTTTCAAAGGAATCCTTTAGAGGGGTCTCCGCTTACGAGTAATATAACGACTTCCCTTCTCTTAAATGCGGTTTTGTTTGATATAGCATAATTTGAGTAACTAACCTGCTCAGAAAATTTTGTATATGGGTTTCCCTCCCCTTATCCTTTGAGGTTATTCCTTTAGCATTGGGTTAAAAGTTCCACAAAGTGTAAAAAAGTCCTTCTAAAGGAAGTTTATCTGATTTTAACAAATCAAGAAGAGGCTGATACGTTACTTTACGTTCCACAAGGATTCTTCCAGTAATTAAAAATACCACATAAAGTAAGAAAGCCCGCGGGATTCTGTCCCCTAAAATGAAAAATTTTATAGGTAAGAGCGCTCAAAAGTCAATTTAAAAACTCCTTATTATTCAGACGCAAGGAATTCCTTTCAAAAATTACCAGATGCAACATCAGGAATTGTGCACGGCAAGGTTCTTGTAAATTATAGAGCTCGGTAGCTTATATAGAAAGAAATTAAAGAAATTTCAAGATCAAGTAAAAGCTGTTCCAGGGATAGATACCTTATAATTATAAGGAAAAAGAGAGATAATTAGCATTAGTTATAATAATTGAGTATGTCTTATACAGAGGGCTTATCGAGACTTCATTATAATAAGGAGTCTTTTTTTGCAAACTTTAAGGGATTTTGTGAAAGTGAATCCTTATTAGGAAAACCCTATACAATGAAATGCTACAACTGCCCTTTGAGTGCTCCCAAAACGACCCCCTTCCGAAGGATTTCCAGTTAAAGCTTCTATAGAGGACCCCTTTTTATAATGCTTTTAAGTATAAGGATAAAGTAACTGCTCTTATAACTTAATGGGTATCGTTTCATTGTACCCTCCATATCCATAGTAGATTATCACCCCGGGAAGTTTTATAGCTAAGAAATAACTTGTTAAATAGAGAGGCTTCCGGGTTCCCCAGTAAAAAGAAAAAATCCAGTTACTTTGGATGCCGGATGAAAACCAGCAAAATTTACGCTTAAGTTATAGGAATTCCTACTCTTCTATTCCAGGGTCAACTACATAATCAATAAAGGCTCAAAGTTTCCTCGGCAGTAAATTACGTTTTGCAGACTGAACTTAGAGACGGCGGGTCTTGGTATTTAGATTTTTTTACTCTACGGGGATTACCGGGCAGGATGCCCCTTCAAATAAAATGGAGCCCTCTTATTTAAATTATAAAAAAAAAGTTCAAGTCTCATACATATAGGTATGCTAACTGAGAGCGAAAAGCAGGGCTTTTTTATCCTTAGGAGCCCTTAAAATATGTGTACACTAAAATAGTGTACCTTTTATTCTATAATGCTATTGAGGCCCGGTATTAAACCACTTTTACACCCGCAGTGAAGATTTACTTGACTGTCTACTATGGATTTCCCTTATTAAGTTATAGTAAACTAAGTTGGAGTCTCGGATTATGCTGCAGATCCAACAAATATAGTAGCAACTAATCTAAAAAAGTAAGGGGTATCCAAAGAAGTAGGCTTTCCTGTATTTATATTTATGCTACTCCTATTACTTAGCCCCAAAGTCAAACAGGAATAAAAGAATTCTCAATAAACCCGAATTAGTAGTGTCTGGTATTTTCTTTTTATATTGACAGGCATACGACTCAAAATTCCTTTTGTGGGACTTCACTTCATAAAATTATTCATATAGCAAAGAAGTTCTCCCTTTTCGCATCGGGTATCCTACAATTTGATATATTGGGATCAATTAACTACTTGCAAAGTAACAAGCATTTATGAAGAGTGATTTTTCTGTTGGTTAGAGCAGTATAGATTAAAACTTTGTCCTTATAGCCAGTGCCTAACTGCATTCAGTATCACTAGAGCTAAACGCCGGATTTCTAAAGCCCTGCCCGTTTAAATATTATCTTTCATTCCTAATCAAATTTTTCCTAATAAAGGGACTTGTAAAGGAAGTATAATCCATAGTAAAAAAGGGTATCCGTACAACTATTTATTACAACTCAAAGTTTACAGGATTCTCCTAGCAACCCTAAACAAACCTAGCCTTAGACTTTTTATTACCTTCATTTAAACAAATTTGTATCTCTGATATTCAAGAAATACTAATAGAAAGGGAACTTGTTTAATAAATATCTAATCACTTCAACTCCTGTTCCTTTATATACAAAAAAAAGAGATTTTTGTTTACAACTAAAAAACTTGCTTCTGTTGTGATGCGCCCCCCATTCTGTTTAAGGTCAAGACTCAATTTCTATGCCAAAGGGTAAATCCTTACGGATTTTCAACATAGGTACTTCAGAACTTAAAAGAACTTTTTCTAAAAAGTAAAGCACTGCGAGTCCCCCTTTCTTATTGTTAGCCTTTGCCTAGCTCACGACCATGTTCCGAAGAACAAGCTTTTTGACTTTTATTTTGCTGTTAATATAAAAAAAGAAAAAAGTTCAAAAAACTCGCAAGAGCTTACTATGAAAAAGGTGTAAACCTGAAATTATCCGGGCCCTTTTCGTTTAAAACTTTTCTCTTACTTGCACGGCCCAATATACTGTCCCAAGCGACTCCTCAATTTGTCTAACAGAGAGGTTTGGAAATATAAAAAAATATTTAGAATACTAGATTTTTCTCGTTATAGTTATAGGACTTCGAGCCATTAATACTAGATATAATTATACTCCTTTAACCTTTAAAGTAAATACAACTCAATTTTTCTTTTTGGTAACCAAACATCAATAGGTCAATATTAAACATGTATAAATGGGAGCCTCTTGTATAATATAAAAAGGTAAGATTTCTTACCAAGAACTTATCCTGATTACAACAATATAACTGAACACGGTCTATATACTGAACCTATATCAGTTAATTTGGTTGAGGTCTAAAACTCGGGAGTTTACTAAGCGCCCTTCTCCTACAGTAAACTTCAATTCTTTTAGCTTTAGCAGACACAAGCATATACTACTTATCAACTAAAGAAATCCTTAGCTTGTAAAAACTTAACCCGAGAATAAAGGGACCTCTCCTTTATAACTCCTACTTGTATTCTATACCACTCAGGCTATAGGAGCCCTATTTCTAAAAAGTGACTGCCGAAGAATAAAAGAAAACTCCCTGTTTTACTCATTAGCCTTTTTTTAATATCTTACTCGAAGTAGTCCCTGCTTTGGACAAAAGAATAAAACTTAAACTTACTCGTTAAAAATCTAACGCATATACCTATTATCCTAAGGAAAGCTAAATCCCTTATATACTATATTTAAAACATTTAAGAGGTTTAGAACTCCCAGTTTCAAAACCTCGGATATTCCTACTCACTTCTATTGTATCCAGATCTGCCCTTTACAATACCCTAGAATCCTGCTTCTCTATTCTGGTCTGGCATAAAGCTACTAAAGAACTTAAATTTCAAGTTTAAAGCGCCCCCGAAAGTTCTAATTCAAACTAATTTACAGGACTCTAGACTTCAGTAAAAGGATAAAGGAGTCCCTGGTGTATATTATAACTAGCTCCATGTATAAGATTACCAAAAAAACTTTATCAAAGAGAGAAAATTCCTTGTTTTTCCTAATATTGACTAGTTTTAAAGGAAGGAATATACTTACTCTATAGAAACACAAATCGAGGAGTTATGAACGGGTCAGTTAAAAAAGAGGCAAGTTTACTTGGGGAGTTCGGTTAAAACGGGAGGCACCTTAGACGTAGGGTACAGGTTCAAGTCGCAAGGACTGCGAAAAGTACGGCTACAATTTCTTACAAGCAATTAATTTAGATAACTAAGAGACCCCTCTGAAGACAGGTAGAGTTATGAAGAAGAGTACAGCTATTAAGACTAAGGCAAGAACAAGGGCTCATCAGAAAGGGATTTGGAGATGCAGAGGTTTATAGAATAGCTGTATATATTTTCTATTAGCGGGAAATCTACTATTACTATAAAGTCCAGGTCAGCAGGCAAAATAAACAATTAAATTAAATATGGAATTTCTAACTTAACTCCGTATGGTTAAGTGTTTAGTTAGTGTTTTAAGAAATCCTGCAGTTAGAACTCTTATAGGTATACTCCTTTTCCCTTACGCGTATATACTTCCAACTATATATAATCTTACTTGTGAGAGTTGTGTTCTATCGACTCCGCTTTTCGAGGTAATGTAATTAACTCTAATTTTTAAGTCAGACGATTTGAACCCATGAATTATGATTACGCTAAGACTTAGTTTACTAAGAGAGGTTGTACTTTATTACAAAGAGTTAAACTACACTAAATAGGGGCTTTTAACCTACGCTATTTAGTAAATCGGTTATTTGCCTTCAATTTAAGTTTATTCTATTAACAAGTGAGTCCCCTTATCCTTCTTTATTCTTTAACCCAGAAATTCGCTTTTGCTCTCGTTTACCGGTTTTAGTTGCATACTTAAACGAACCCTGGTGTTAGTCCCTACTATTTATGATATCTGTACTATTGCTGTACTAAGGAAATGCCTGCCGAAATCTTAAGAGTTATTGATAGCTGCTATAAAGTATAAAAGTTTTTTCCCAACGCATCTCTTTGTTCCTCATTCCCAGCCTGACAAACAGACTACTCCAAGAGTTCGACCCCTTTCTTTATCAGAGGAACGCCTACATCAAATTAAAGTTAGCCCTAAATTTGCCTTGGGATTCATTTCTAAAAGCTCAATATCAGCAGTTTTTCCGTTTTAATATTAAACCCCGAGCCAGACTTAAGTTATAAAAAAGAGTCTAGTTAGTAGCAAAGTAAAAGGTTTCTGAAAAGTATAAAGACCCAGTTTACTTACTACAATAATATAAGGTGTATTAGAGTATGAAAACACTGGATTATTATATGAAATAGGACCTGATAAAGGATATTCTCTCGTCTGTACCCATTTTATATAGCATTGGGCTTTTAATCTAACAGTGATAGGTTAAATTCAATCTCTGTTATCATATCTGACTAGAGTATCCGTAAAAACCAGAGTCCATAATACATAGCATAGGTTTCTTTTTGATCTCAACTGTCCAGGAACTTGTCTTTAGTTATTATGTAAAGAGGTACAGAGCACTAATCTGATTGCCTACTGCTAATTAATCTTTTGTCTTATAGTTTTCACTGGGTGGGGTTACTAAATAACGATAAGTAATTAGGGCACGTAATTCATACCTGTGGAGCTAGATTAGTACAGAGTCCCAAGAGGCTAGTAGGGGATCCTTTTAAACTGAGGAACGTGCCAAAAAACTAGGGCTTTGATAAGCATGAGGAGTCTTTCTTATTTAAACAATCTTGGGATTAGTCGGTGCTAGTAGTTAGTTATTAATATTAAAAGAAGGGCTTCGAACCCAGGAACTCTAAGCTAAAGAGGAACTGAAAAACTAGGAAGAGCCTTAAGTCGTTTGAAATATAAAAATCCCGCAAGTATCTATTGATTTAGTTCATAGTAAAAGAATTTTTTCAGAGTAATAGAGCAGCAACCCCGGTGTAGTTAAGAAAATCTCTTAATACCTACGAAAAAAGAAGTACTGGGCTCCTTGGGGAGCACCTACGCTAACTTAAAAAAAACACTCACATAAGCGGTCTTAGGGTAAGGATAGCCCAAAGCCCAAATAAGTAGAGAAAGAGTAAAGGCTCGGTTAGAGGAAAAGTATGTAAACTTCTTAGACAGCTCATAGAAATACTAAATATCAAGAAAAGTACTCTAAAATCCGGAATTTCTAGCTTATCCCTCCAGCATATGGCTAAGATTTACTCTTAAGAAACAAAAACTTGAAATATCAAAGACTATGATGCAGGAATTCCGAAACGTAAGATATAAAAAAGGCTCCTTTAAAGACAGATATTCTTAGCAGGGACTTCTTAAAAAATCTAGTAGCTCAAAGTTTCGACGTAAATAAAAGGGTAGATTCGGCACTATACTTTAAGACTTATAATACCTAATTAGAGCTAACCCCTGCCCAGGGCTCTTCACGAACCTCTTGTAAAAAAAGGTAATAGAATCCTAAATACACAAAGAAACTCCCTTTTCCAATCCCCCCAAAAGGAGTGATTTTCCTTTATAGGAGCTCAAATTAAGAGGCTTCCTTGGTTTTAGACTCTAACTCTGGGGTAGTTTTGGTTTAAGAAGGCATGCCCTAGTCAATATATTCTAAGGCTTTTTCATGCGTTATAATCATTTTCATGTAGGATTTTTCTCCCCATTTTCAGTTTCTTTGCGTTGATAAAGCGCCCTTCTAGCTATGAGCTATTTCTAGGTATCCCGTAATTAATAGGAATAACGGAAAGTCAAAATTAAGGAGACAAGCGTCGAATAAACCAGTTAAATTGATAGTACAAAAGGGTAAGCGTAACAGGGGATGAGGTTATAAATCTTTCTTCTTTAGTAATGTTCATAAGTCGTAAACCTTTAGCTAAGGTTTTTGCGCTCGGTAGGAGAGGAGCTTATACAATTTATGGATCTCTTTTTCATTTCAAACTTAAACATTTTTTCTAGGAAATCTGGATATCAGGTAGCAATCCTCGGCCTTTTGCTCTAAAAATCGGGTATAAAATTCTCTAACTAAGTTATTCTTCTTAAGTAAAGGGCCCTTTATTATAGCTAAAAGGGTTTAGATTTTTTGTGAAGAGGCATGCCTAAGAAAGAGCTTTCCCGTAACTTTTTGAAAAACTAAGACAAGATATGGATTTTTTAGCAAGACTCTTCTTCTTATGGGCTATACTTGCCCTAGTAAGGTTTATTTACTCTTTGGTGTTACTCACATAGGGAGGAATTTGCTTTAGAGAAATTTGATATACGCGACTCTTACCGACCGTAACGGAGGAAGGTTAAGGTTATAAGTATAATGAATATAGTCAACCTTACACTCTAAGAACTACAACCAACAAATCGACTTGAGTTTTTTTACCGGAAATTGCCCTAGCTTTTATTTAGACTCCTCAACTTTATTATCTAGAATTGGAAACAAGCAACTACTTAATCTTCCGGGTAGCCCTACCTTCTCCTAGACTTACCGTGGGATATACCTTGACTCTGTATCCGTACCATCTGGGTTGGGTCTTACTGTTGCCTGGACACTTATATAGGTATTCCATAGTATTAGATGTGGAATAGATAGAGGAGCTTTTAGTTATAGCTGTATTAAGGTACTCTAACTCCCCGTTTTTATCATAAAGGAGGTAACAAAACCTTAATCTTATAGAGATGCGTCCCTATTACCGGTAGCGAAAGGGGGGTTAATCCCTGCAGTAATTGTAGATACATTGACTTACACAAAAGAGGAACCCTAACACTTCTTAATAACCTTGACTTTTTAGCTTTATTAGTCTTTGTTCTTTCCTGTCTTCTTAATTGACTTAGCAAAAGCAGAGACAGAAGCAGCAAGAGAAGGAGTAGCAACAAGATAGACAGGAGCTGTAGCTGGATAGGAGCCTTAAGAGAAGTCGCTGTACTGTGCTTAAGGAAGGTGCCTGTAGCTAGTGTAGCTTATTGTATTCATTTTCTTCTTATATTATAGTATTTGTTAGATTTTATAGGTTTGTAGTATCAGTTATTTATATATTATATACGGGTCTTTTTGTTTATACACTCTTACAGGTAACCCGGTGGGGGAGTGCTCCCCTAAACATATAATAGTTGCTTTACTTGTTTGTATTGGTTGCTTAAGATTGTATTAGATAGTACAGGATAGTCTTAATTGAAGGGGTATTGCTCATTGCGCTATGGGGCTTATCGCTAAGGAGTATAAGCCCTTAATAGTACATAGTATAATGTAATAGTCCTTCCTACCGAATGTAGGGGACCTAGGAAGGTTAATGTTTTATAGTTTTTAGAACATGTATGCGTGCACTATAATACTCATCCACTTCTTTCTTTGCTTTCTCTATCATAGCTACCCCTGTCTCTTATTATACTATGGTAAGGTGTCTTCATAGCTTTAGTATTATTCTTATAGATATGGTTAAGGTTCCTTGTAGCTATTGAAAGGGCTTTGCACCTGACCGGGCCTCTCTTTAAAGTAAGCAAATAGAAAATTTTCTAGTAAAAATGGACGTAAAATGTAGAAAAAAACCACTCGGCACCGGAACTTAGGATAAATGACTAGATAGTAACTTTGGCATTGTCTGGATTCCTTTTGTTTGTATTCCCAAATTCCTTATCTTTTAGTGGAAGGTATTTAATTGAAAGTAAGGAGGTCTTCTTAGTGTTAGCGAGCGTTCCTTTGTTTCCAATTCTAAAAAGGCTAAGCTAAGCAGGAGAATTGATAATAAGAAGTAAAAAGTCTTAGTTTAGCACTCGACGTAACCTTCCCCGGTAAAATTCTTTCCTTATTTATATTCATTTAAAAAGGACTTTCCTTTAGTTTTCTAAAGTTTTTTGGTTAGTTTTTATTGGCAAGTAGCCTGTCATAAGAAAGAAAAAACTGAAAACTCAAGTCAAAGATATGATATTCCATTATACTATAAAAACTTATGGAAGTTTCTATCAATATAGCAAGGAGCCTGTATTAACTAATATTCATCAGCCGATAACCGGATATATTATAACAAAGCTAAGTTGTTCTACAACCTGTTCTACTAAACAACTACTTCCAATTCTTGTATTTGGTACCTATGAGCTTTTCCTATAATTTTTAGTCAGAGAAGAGTAGAGTAACCACGGTTCAAAGTAAGTAGTCAGCTTCATTATAACAGTGGAAAGGGCTTTATAGAAAGAAGGGTCTAGATGGCAAACCATTATATAAAGTAATTTACTATCGTTGAAGAGGGAGTTCTATATAGGAATATCTTGTGTAATAAAACTTCTACCTTATATCTCTACTATCTCACAAGAAGGCTAGTCTCTTTGGTATTACGGTTAATATGAGAATGACTCTTAAAACCTTGGGATCGAAAATCACTCCTAAACTCTTTAGAGGCAAAATGAGACAAGGGAATTTGTGGGTGAATCCCAGCTAAGGGCTATACAAATCTGAGATCAATTATTGCCCCTACTATATAATTAAAGTATAGAGCCCTTTGTTATAGCAAGCTCGTAGTGAAGTTTTTAGAGGAAGCCCGGGACATTCCCTTTTGTGAGGTAAGTGCTCAGTCTTTTTTTAAAGGAATACTTGTAAAATAAACCCTCTAGGATGAACATCAAAGCAGTAACTAAACAATAAAGTATCCCTGAGTAAATGCTTTTTTCTTACTTGGACCAATTAAAAGTAATTCTCTTTACTTGACTCGACCATAGCTTTACAAATTAGAGAATCTTAAGGCTGCAGAGGCCTTAAAAGCCAGTTTACAAATTCTTTGCAAACTCCTGTTTTTTAAATTGTTTTATTTCTAGAAACAGACTTAGGAATTTGGATAATAATGATAATAAATGAAAAGAAAAACTGGATGCATGTAACAGAAAGTTAAAGTTCGACTTCTTCTGATTCTGAACTACACCTACTGAAATTCTAATTATATTGTATACTGGGATTCGATTCGCTGAGCAAAGATTGAGAGTTACTTGATCTACTCAACATCTAAGAGCCTCCTGTGCATAACTATCATACTTTACTCTTCTGGATGCTTATCTGTAATTTGTTTTTCAAAAATCTTCTTATTTTATACTTTTAAACCCGGTATTTTATATATTTGATTGAAGCTTTAGTTGGTAGAATGGGATAATTTTCTTTTTAGCGGGTTCTGTTACATTTGTGGATCTCGCTTTTTAGAAGAGAACTCTTTCTGTTGCGGACCCATAACTAGGCAGCGCCCGTTTAATTAAAAAAGTATAAGCAATATTATTTGAACCTATGGCAGCTCCCTCGGGGATTTTTCCCGTTCTAACGCAATTTTTGATCTGAGATATTTCTTTATGTTTACATAGCTACAGCGTCTAAATAAATCATAGAATTTAGTGCTTACTCTGGCTAAGTTATTCCTAGGTTTGATATTTAGCATGTTACTGAGGCCCCTTTATTTAGAGAGTTTTACCTATTCTTTTGAGTCTTTTACAGATACAAGGATTTTGCACTACACTATCTTGTTATTAGATAAGGGAGTCCTTAGTAGCTTTTTAGTATAGAATGAGTCTACTAATTAAATTCCTTTTTCTATTATAAAGGATTGGGCCCTACCCTAATATGGTGACTAAAAGAGCGGTTTCTAGTTCCTCTAGAGCTATCCAAAAATTTCAAGAATAAGGTACCTCGTAGCTTAAAAAGGATCGTATTTTACTTATTAAACCCCGGTGGTTTGCTTCTGAAAAATGCAAATTCAAGTAGGGATACCGCGATTTTGTAAGGCTCAAAGTCAGAATTAAAAGGAATTCTCTAAGGTTTGACTTTTAAGGTTTATTGGAGCCCCTGTATAAGTAAAAAAATCTGTCTCAAGTCATTCCCTTTAAAAAGTACACGTTTCGATCCTTCCCTGGAAAAGAATTTTGCGAACTTATTTAATTAAGTGCATTCCCTTAATATTGAGGTCAAGGGGCTTCTCTTCGAGTTGACTTGCAGTTCTTCAAGGACTCAATATCAACAGTTAGTAAAGAATTATAATGAATACATAGATTCCAGCTTAAATAAAGAGGATAAAATTGTAAAAACTCCTTATTTCTTTACTAAGGGGCCCTATTCTTATCTAAATAGTAACTGGCTGGACTTTTCCTAAAGGTTTATCTGAAGTTGAATTCAATTAGGTTCTTGGACTTATAAGGAAATTTTGAAGTACTCCTTTTTACTGACAAGGTAATGCAATTAAGAATTTTTTTAATTTAAATCTTAGACATAGGGCCTTTTTTAAGTCATATAATAACTGGTGCATGTAAGTAAATCTTGGGGCTGTAAAGTAATAATTAAAGTCATTTTAGTTAATGAAAGAGCAGTACATTATATAAATCTTATGGTAGAGTTCCTTATAAAATGAAAGCCCCCTTTTGAAAACCTATATAGAATATCGAATTCTCCGAAAGTAATCCTTCAACTCTTTGTCATTTTTTCTTACTAAAAACAAAACCTATCTTTAATAGCAATTGCTTATATACGGGAACTAACACACGTAACTTGCAAACTAGTAAATCTAATGTAGATTTTTTGTCTAGTAGGTGTAATACCCGTAAGTTAACAGAGTTTTAGCCGTTTCGTAAGTTCGACTTTCTTATGGCAAAGCTTATGCGCTTCCTTTCTATCCCAAATTTTAAGGTTAATTGACATACTCATTAAGAATACTCTTTGCTCCCGCATTCCCATTATAAACTAAGCAAAAGTAAGAAAAAACTTTTATTTAACCCCCTTTAGATTCTTAGATCAAATAGCTCAAACCTTTAAGGGGGCCCATTAAGTAGGAGCTTCCACAACATTCCTGGGTTGCAATATGAAATACTAGATTCGGTTTTATTTCATTTTTAGTTATTAGGTTGACCTTTTAGGGGACACAAGGTATAAAAAATGTAATGAAAAAGCTTCCGTTTTAGATATTCTACTTTTTTTGTCGAAACCTGTTACTAAAATTTATATCCGCGTATACACTCCTTTTTTGCATCATTATTTATAAGAGGTTACGAATCCTTAGTATGTCAACATTTTTCAAAAACTAAGAGTTAACCTTTACAAGTTCTTTTCTTATAACGGGGCCCTTTTTACAAATGTAACTAAACGTCTTAAACTAACAAGGAATTCCTTTGAGTTTAAGAGTTCGAGTTCTAGGGCATTTCTAATTTATAGGAGGTTGTAGGGTACTATAGAATAACAAAGACTTTAACATGGATACATTACAGATCATTAGGGTATAGTCTAGAAAAAAGACAGGGAATGTCTAGGAGCTGCAAGGTAATACAAAGGTTTATAAGACAGTTAGGACCCAAGAAGCAGGTATAGCTCATAATATACAGAGTCTAACTAAGAAAGCAGTATAATAGCGCTAAGAGAAGTAGGAATACGCAGAAGAGTAAGATAGAGAATCCAAGTCTTATAGTTCTCAAGAAAGGTATGCAGAAATAAGTAAGAAGCTCTACTCTATAAGCTAATCCTACTAGGTTTTTTGATAACAGCTGAAATTAACAAGCATAAAAAAGCTGTAGATCTTAAGGGCTTTTTAGATATAAAAAAACTCAGGGCTTACTAGTAGACTTCTCGAGGCAAAGCTTAAAGTATATACCACAAATCGAAGAAACCTATAAATCCAAAGCCGGATACGCGGCTAGAAAAAATTAGACATAACTGGTACTAAAAATCACTAGGGTGGCTCCTTGTTTAATTAATCAATCATATTTTATCGAGTCAGCTCTAGTTATCCGTCGAAACCTAAAAGGTGATATTAGATTCGAACCTATGCATTCTAGTAATGTTACAACATTAATTGAACAGAGTTAAATAGTTAACTGTGTACTCTTTCTTTTTTTATTAAGCAAAGATTGTACTAAAGAAGTAGTTTATATTATATAAGAATAAGGGATTCCATTGTCCGAAAACTAACGTGTAATTAAAAAGTTATACTGAATATCTTAGAAAAGGGAGAGCTACTTTTCTTTTTTATTGTAAGCGTCTACCCTCAGTGAGGAATTTACGTATGGATATAGATAAAGTACTCAAGTTATTTTTCTGTAATTATAGAAAATCTCTTAGATACGATCTCTCTGACTGACGATCCTTTACTTCGTGACAAGATTTAGAACAAGTACTTATTTAGCAACTACGAAAACACTACCGAGACACTTAGCTTTTGCTTATACTAG